>CAEFZY010030717.1:0-29380 GCA_903066815.1 Brachyrhaphis roseni
TCTACTTTCATCTGCAGGATGAGGTTGAAAAAGAGAGGAAGTGGGAAACCTGGCAGGGATGTGTGTGTGTGTGTGTGTGTGTGTGTATATATATATATATATATATATATATATATATATATAGTTTTCAAAATACAGCATACATAAATTATACACAAGAGTATGAAGCATATATACTTAAGAAAATTGCTGTATAAGAAAAATATACTCTTACCAATACGACAATGAAAATAAAAACGTACAATAACTAAAAATAAAATAACATAAAAATAAGTCAGGGCAATTGTCTAAATAACTGGTTACACTGCACTGATTACCATTTACACTTTAGGATGGTACTACCAGTCTACAAGAGGCACGAGTGGCACACTACACTAAGAGACTGAGTGAGCGTTGGGGTCAGTCTTACAATGAGAAAGATGGTCCAAAAACAGCTGCCAGATACTACAGAACTTATTAGTGGAGCCCACAGCATCATACCGCAATTTCTCCAAGTGAAGAACCTCATTAAAATCAGTTAATCACATTTTAAACTGAGGTACCTTGTTAGTTTTCCAGAATCGTAATATTACTTTCTTAGCTATAAGCATTCCATACACCACAGTCGTTTGCATAGAAATGCTGCAGTTCCTAAGTGAACTTCAGAAGATTTTTAACTCAAAAAACACGATGGGCCGCTGGATGAATGACTGCCCTAGCAACCAACCACCAGGCTTAGCAAGTTTTCTGAGGGAAACCTTGCATATTGTTCTAAGGTACAACTGATTTACTCAGTGTAAAAAATTATAAATATATCAGATTTATTCTTTCCCGACCAACTCATAACCAGTTAAGTCAGCAGTGAATTTCTTAGTTTATCTCCAAAAACTAATATACTCGTTCAGTTCTGATTATTATTATTTTTATTTACCAGTTTAATGCAGTTTTGGAGATTTTAAACTGAGTAAATAATTCAGAGATTAAAATTGGTCACTTAAGTTTTCACAAAACAGCTGCACTGGTTGGACTGGGTGAAAACAATGTTTAAAAAACAAATCCCAAATGGACAAAGTGCAAAACGGAGTCTGGTCGGTTCTGGCTTCAGGTCCGCTCTGTAAGCAAACGACAGTAATACGAAATGCGTCACGCTGTGTGGGGCTTTTGAGACGTGTTCTTCCTGTTTTTCCAGCTTGACTCCACCTCCTTTAGTTCACGCTTTTTTTTTTTGTTTATTTGCAACTCTGTAAATATAGATGGAAATCTAAATGTATAATATGAATCAGGGAAAAAAATGACTCAGAAAAGCTCATTTAAAATTAGAGCAATTCCTAGTTCTGGGAATTCTGAATTGATTTTAAAACAAATACTCAAAAATAAATTTGAAAATGAGTTCAAGCTGTTCGTTTTTGACGCTCGTATTTGCGAATGTTCTGCGTGTCCCTCTGTATATATTTTGAATAATTCTTTGATATTTAAGAAAAAGCCAGGCAGCAAAGCAAGCCTAACAACCGTTAGGTTAGCAAAAACAGGTTTTTGTTTAAATATAAATTGATGGAATGTTACAGAATTGTTTTAAATAATAAATGTTTTATTTGTTTACCGCGTCTTTTCCTCTTGTCATAGAATTTAAACAAAATTTCTAGATCATTTGAATAGAAAAACTGGTTCTTGAATTAAAAAAATTGTTTTTGAATCAAATAGTTTCTGAATTAAATCTTGACCCTAAAAATCTTTATTCAAAATATAAAATAGAGTACGAGCTTACTCTACTGTAAATTAGCAAAGAGGCAATGGATTTGATTACTTAAAGTGTGTTCAATGATGGCAACAAAATTATCAGAAAAATTTTATTGACAGTGGATAAGAGCAAGCAGGCTCACATGTTGTAAAATAAAAAATAAATAAAAATAAAATTATAAAACACCCTGTTTTGGAAAAACAGTCTTTAGTCAGAAGCTACTCAGATGGCAGACTGCTACAGGTGCCAGCATAAATCACCATCTACACCAACTCTGGGAATCAATAAAGTACTTTTAAATTTCTTTTAAAACCAGATTTGTCTTTCTCTACAGGAAATGAGCTCTGCCGTCATCACGTACTGCGGCCATTTCTTCCACGGCAACTGTCTTCGCAAGTGGCTGTACGTGCAGGAAACATGTCCCATGTGCCACCAGACGGTCCAACCGACACCGGCGGGTCAGAGCCCAGCTCCGGGGGACAACGGCCCGGCCCCCCAGGGGAACCTGGGGCCGGATACGGTCTCACAAGAAGGAGAGCAGGACCTGGAAAAGCCGAGCGACGAGGGAAACCCGGATCTCGCCTGGCAACAGCCGGAGAAAGAGAGTGAGAGCGAAGACCGGCCGTCTGAGCCTGAAAGCGTAGTTGTCCGAGATCTTGCGTTTGGATCCAACGGTGAACTGGACATTAGGTTTAGTTCCCAGAACCGACTGGGAAGAACTTCTGAGAACTGTTGCAGCTCGTTTGAGGTGAACGGCACAGACTCATCTTCGCGGACAGATCCTGGAGCCATGAGCGAGAACCAAACGGCCTCCGAGTTAATAGGACTCCACGGTTTTGCATTCCATCCCAATCATGACAGGATGTCTAAATTGAGCCACAGCCTTCATTCACGCGAGGGAAACGTTAGTGATGGAAATCAGAAGCTCGTCTCGGGTGGCGCGAGTCCTGTTGGCGCCCAAACATCTCTCGAATCATGTAATCAAAACTCTGCCGACTCCATGAACAGTTGTCACGGTTTCAGCACGCATTCAGATGTGATCCTCAAGGCGCCGTCCTCGGGTACCACAGATTCCCAGGCGACGGCGGCTGACTGCGCTCCATCTGTGCCTTGATGGGTTTGAAATCCAATTTTCCTTATTGGGCTTGATCATCAAACACATCTGCCTTCTCTATGTGAATCAGTTATATAAAAAGACTCAAATATCTCTTGTATGGAATGTTCTTCACACTAGCAAAAAAAATACGAGTATTGGGCCTACTTGTGTAGACTTATCGTACAATTGTAAAGCCGGAAATCATTAGAATAACTATCATGAACTATAAAAAAATCATCTTGAAATAATATTTTGTCTTTACTATTCATTCCATTTTTATCAGCCAGTGTTAATTGACCTATTTTTGAGTTAGTCTAAACATTGAGTTTGACAAACTTTTTTTTTCTAAAATGTGAACTATTTACAACAAGTACATCTCAATAAATTAAAATGTGATAAAAGAAAATTATAACAGTAATTAATTCAAAAAGTAAAACTCAACAGATACACGAAACAGTCATTAGTTTTATGTCTCAGCCTCGAGGAGTAATTAATTTTAATGAGGGGTTTCATGTGATAGTTACTAAATAGTGGTTGAAAGGAAAATGTGACATGACGAGATTTTTTTTTTTTCCCTTAAATAAAAATGTTAGTTTTGACTGACTGAAACGTTGTCCCTAACACTTTTACTGCAACTTTTATGCTTTTCTTTTTCTTACAAATAGCGACTCAGAAAACCCAAACACTAAGCATCACATGTCCATTTATATTTTTGGTGTGTTTATAAGGGATTATATGTCACGACTGGTCTGACTGGTTTAGGTTAGTTTTACTGTAGGCTTGCACCCAATTTGCCATCATATCCGCTGCGTCACGCTCGGTTAGCACCGCCTCCCGTCGTCATAAAGCTTCACATATATGTAGACGGTCGCTAGTTACCTAACAGCGTCGACCGAAACCAAAACGAGAGGAGCGCAGTCGACTAACGATTCTTTTTTTTTTTTTAATTGACACAGGCACTTATTTAGTTTCAAACGTGGATACCAAGAGTCTTATATGAGTAACTGAAAAAGAACAGTTTATCAGAAGAGAGCGTAACATCTGGTGTTTGAACTCCGCGCATACGTAGTTTTAGCACGCTAGCTAGCCAGCTAACTGCGCTAGCTAAAAAAGAAAGGCCGTCGAGTTGACCCAGCGTCAGTTATTCCAACTGAACGAATCGCCCTGGCAGATTACAGCTGACATTCAGTAGCTGGACCACAAAACCTACACCCTAAAGACGAGAACACCGAGAAAGGATGGCTCTGAAAAGGATTCACAAGGTGAGACACCGTCGTTAAAACGTTAGCTGGTCGCGTTAGCCGGGCTAGCCACCCACAATGCAGCCGTATCCTGTGAAACCAGGCGGTGATGCGTGTTCGAGGAAGCGTCAACTTCACAATTCTTTCACGTACGCCACTTTGATGAATTTTGAGTTTAGTTAGTCGCCGGTTTGCGTTGTTTCTTACAAACTTCGTTCTTACCGGCTAAGACTGACGTACGTCGGTTAAGGTTTATTCGCTAAACACCAGGCGGCTCGTTGGCTATTGTTAGCAGTTTCAGTTACAGGCTAACTTTGTTCGTCGAGACGGGTTGACAACAAGATGTCGCATAGTTGTCACAGTTCTTCATACCTTCACACACAACGCGCGGTCTCGGGCCCTCTGGTCGCCCGGAGCTCGTGCTGAACTACGGCAGTTGCGAACATTTCCAGTAGCGATTCTCGGACTCCATGACTCATTTTCTTTTCTTTTTTCCTTTTTTTTTTTTTTTACTTTCTGAATCCGTCTTTGTGCTCTACCGCCGGGTAAAACTCTAGATTTCCAGGGAATTTGCTCACACTCATTTACCTATATTTACATTTACGTCGAGCTGTTAAATGGACGCTCGCCTTAAAAGTGTTGACAGGTCGGGTTAATTTCTTCACTCTAGAATATTCCTTCAAGGAAATCCCTTAACTTGTTTGTGAAATGGTGTCTGAAGGCCGGGGTGGGGCAATGCTCCCACCTCACTCCAAAATAGCTGTATACCCATAAATAACAGGGCAGCTTTTACAGCACGTACATGGGGCGAATTTTCCAGTTTACGGTGTAAGATGATGGTCGGTGGTCCACAGATGCAACTGGAGAATAGAAAGGGGATCCACAGTGTCAGTGGATGTTGGGGAAAGAAAATTTTGACACTTAGAATTTTAAAAGCTCAATTCCTTACACTGCTTTTAAATAATGTTGACCTATCACTGTCAGCTAATTAGTTGTTTTAACTACTTTTTTTTATTATTATTATAGGAACTTAATGACCTGGCTCGTGACCCTCCAGCACAGTGCTCAGCTGGCCCAGTGGGTGATGACAGTAAGTTATTTATTTTTTTACCTTTCATTTCAGCCACATTACTTTTCAAAATAACCTATTAATTTACTAATGTAGTATAATTTGTAAAGATGTACAGATCTGGCTTATCCTGACCTGCCAATTTAAGTTTTGATCTTTGTTGTTGCTCCTCTGCTGTATTGTTTTGTTTTTGTGTTTAATAAAAAGTGCTGTAAGTTCTTTGATTTTTGTTTTGAATTTGGACGAAAATGGAGGGGGGGGAAAAAAACTCAAAATCAAAACAAAGTGGATCAGAAAGTATGGCTACGGGAATATGTAATAACTGACTAAAATGCCCAAATTGTCTTATGTCAAATTTAAAAATGGAGGAAAAATCACCATTTGGATTTTTCGATGAAAACAAAATGTGCAAATTCTAGTCTCCTATGTATAAAATGTATTTTACAGAGTTGCCCAGCGAGAGGGAACACAAACATTTGCTGCCGGGAAGCGATGAGAAATCTCCGGCTGAATACTTCCTGTTAGATCACATACCTGTGACCTTTCACCATTTTCTAATGTTTTGCTTTCTGTTCTCCGCAGTGTTTCACTGGCAGGCCACAATCATGGGACCAGTAAGTATTTTATGACATAATAGTTGTGCACCAACATATACCGGAATGGTGTTCTTGGCTGCCTTTGAATGCGTCCGTAAGATAAAGGTCAAAATTTGACTTCAAAATGTTAGAGAGCTGCATTCAGGAAGTGTTGATGAATCCTTTCTATTCCTATCTGTGTCCATGTTGTTTCAGAGCGACAGTCCATATCAGGGAGGAGTTTTCTTCTTGACAATTCATTTTCCAACAGACTACCCCTTCAAACCACCCAAGGTAAGCCGATATATTCAATAAAACAACGCTAGAACCCATAATCGCGGTAAAAAAATATATATATTTTTTTTGGGGGGAAGTTTACTGTCCCTTTTTTTTTTTTTTTTTTTTTTTTTTTTTTTTTTCTTAATCTTTTCAACAAACACAGCTCTTGTAAATCAGACTGGTTTTTGGAATCTATTTGTTTGTTTGCAAACCTGTGACTCACTACCTGTCATTCCAGAAGCAGACAGTCTCTGGAAAAAGGAATTTAAAATATGTGACAAACGTGTACAGCTTTGCCTTATCTAATGTTGTATATGTTCTGTTGTTTTTTTTCTTCTTTCCCTTCAGGTTGCATTCACAACAAGAATTTACCACCCAAATATTAACAGTAACGGCAGTATCTGTCTGGATATTCTCAGATCACAGTGGTCTCCAGCACTTACTATTTCTAAAGGTATGAATATCTATGTGACTCAAGTGGTGAGATTTGGGTTTACTTTTTTATACACACACACGTATTAAGTCTTAATCTTGTCAAAATAAAAAATTGTCTTATGTAGTTAGGTTAAATGATAAAGCTAGACACAAAAGACACTGATAAAAATGCTAAATGGCTTTGGACTTTATCAACACCAGAGGACCCCAAAACATTTCACGTTAGTCATTCACTCACACTGATGGTGGCAAGCTACTGGACAGCAGCCACAGGTGCCCTGGGGCAGTCTGACAAAAGCAAGGCAGTGATGACAGCATTTAAGTCAAAAATATAGAAAATAACATTTAATATCTAGACTGGCTTATTTGTAAAGTTTTGTTTTTGTTTTTTTCCAGTTCTTCTCTCCATTTGCTCACTCCTATGTGACCCAAACCCTGATGACCCACTAGTGCCAGAGATTGCACGAATCTACAAAACAGATAGTCAGAAGTAAGTACACATGTTGAATAAACTTGAAAATGAGCCAGTTGTGTATCTGGGTAACAGTCATTTCAGCTATATATGTATATATATAAACTTTCAAATGGCTGGGATCTGTTTATGTAATCTGGTTTCACTTTGTTAGGTACAATAAACTAGCTCAGGAGTGGACAACAAAATATGCCATGCTTTAGGGTAAGGTGAAGGGCTGGAGCTGCATCTTGGCTACTGCTATGAGACTGGATGTGCTGCCATGCTCTGACCTCACTGGCCTAACCAGAGGCTTGTGTCTGTGTTTATAAAAGGGGAAAAAAATGTATTCGTCAAATTGTTCCATAAGATATACAGGAACCCATTTGTTGGTCTAACGGTTTTGATTTATACTTAAAAATTTTACCCGTTTTTATTTTGACACTGAGACACAAGATCATTCTGTGCAAAATGAAATTCAGATCTTTTCTTTTGGTAGAGATGCACTAGTGCTGGACAATAGAATAATTTATATATTGCTACGGTTACATGGTCAATCTCAATAGATAATATGTCTGATAGAATATTCAATAATTTCACCAAACTCCGATCCAGGTTTTGCTGATACTGATATTGGCATATTTTTTTTATTATTTTGATCTTTGCTGTAACATAAGAGGCATTCAAACTTGTTTTTAGTTTATGGATTAGCACAGTTAGCCTTTCTGTCTGAAAGCAGTTAGTTTAAAACTCATTTTGAAGAAAAGACAAGAGATTAACCAACATCTGTAACAGTCTTTGGCATCTACTACTAATAATTGACAGCCAAAAGCAGTGTGTGTGTGTATATATATTTTCTTTAAGATTTCCAAAAGGCATCCAGCATGTTGTAACTCAGACATGTTGGATATTGAGAAGAATAAATCTGATGGCAAAAAACTCTTTATTTAATGTCACCCAAACTAAAGTGTCTTGTATATCAGTGTTGCCTGGTAGCAATTGCTTAGGGTGCATTCAATGATCAGGAAAAAAGATCACATTTTTGAGTTTCTGGACAGGCGGCAGCTGAATCGTTGGTGCATCTCTATTTATCTGCGAAACATACAAAAAATACCATCATCTTTTTGCATATATGGATGAAAAGTGTACTAAAATTGTCTTCCATCATAAAGATTTGTATTTTAACAAATTGGAACAGGGTATGTGTGCATGTGAAAGATTACTAACTTCAGCATGAACATAATTTCTCTCTAAAGTCTCCATTTATGTAAATTGAGACAATCCCTGACATGTGAGTGAATAATGTAGGACATTTTTTGACCTGAAGGTGCATGTGTTTACAGAAGTCTAAAGCTTCACCGCTGAATCTGAAATATTGGTATTAATAATTAACGACTGTCTTTCTCCTCACAGATACATAAAAATGGCAAAAGAATGGACACAGAAGTACGCAATGTGATGACATCGTTTGAAGAGCAGGTGGAAATCGTTGCTGGTTCAAACTTAAAATTACGGGATTCAGTTTTTTGTTTTTTCTTTTTCACTGTATTTTTGGTTAATCAATGCATTTTACCTCCCCTCTTTATTTTCTTTTCTATTTTTTTTCCCCCACCTGCACGCTCATAAGAAGATAGTGTTTTCTCTGTAGGTCATGCCAGTTTCTGTCAAATTGTGACTACTTTTTTGAGTTGAACAGAAGGAAAAAAATAATAATAATCATAGCTCTTAACACTGGCGTGAGAGCGCTCGACACATTGTAATAATTTCCACACTTCAAAACTCTGACGCAGCTGTTCTCCTGAAACCTGCCGAAAAATCAGTCCCACGATCTCCAATTCGTCATCCGGCTGGATCTTTGTCTCGGATCGCTGCATTTCTCTTGTTTCCAAAAATCTTTTTTTCTTTTTTTTTGAGCTCGCAATATCTTGAAAATTTCACGTTTTTTCCCTAATTGGTATAATTCTGCATTTTATCAGATAGCAGAATTTGAGCGTGAGGAAACTGGCTGCTGGTTGCATCTCGTGAACTGGGGTGACATCAGTATGTTTCTCTGATCAGTAGTGTAGGAATCTGTTATCTGATAAGTGTATCTTATTCCACTGTCAAAGTGTGTACAGAGAAGCAGAGCAGCATATATCAATGTTAAGGAAACAAATATAAGAAGTTCAATGTTGTATTTTATGCATGTTAATAAAGGTAGGCTATTATATCTGATGTTTCTGCAAATTAAGTGAATTGTAAGGTTTGAACAGTTGGGGGGGAAAAATTGGTTCTTTACAAATGCTTTCTATTTCTTTTTTTCTGTTATTTAGAAGCCAGTAGATGAGCATTTTTGTTTTCTTTTCATTTTTATGCCCACTCAAACACTGTCTTCTTGTAGCCCTGACATGTTGATGCAAAGCTCAAGGGTTGAAGATCAACTCATAGCTCTGTTTCTTTTTAGTTTTCCCTTCAATAAAGTTTCTCCAAACTATATTCTTTTGATGCTGTTTTTCATCAATGAGAAAAGACAAAAAAAAATGTAATCTTTCCTCAGTTAAATGCTGTGGGTAAAAATCTGTGGAACTAACTGCAATAAAGTGGTTTGATTACAAATAGGATTGAATACATTGTGATCAGTCTCTGAATGGTTCCATAGAAAACACTCAAAAGATTCTGAATGGAAGCATATTTTTGCACCTGCATCTAGTGCTGGAAGTACCCATTTCATTGGGTTGGGAAAAAATTATGTAATATATTCATAAACTGAAAAATGTAGTCTTTCAAATGGTCAGCATGCCTGGTCTGAAAATACTGGCTTCTGATTGGTTGATCTGTACAAGCTTTTAGCCCCGCCCACTGAGAAAAATGTCCTGCGGCAAACGAAATTTAATTGAAGTGGCTAATTTTTAAAGTCCTTGCATGCAATTTTGTTTTTACTCCTGTTTCTAATTTTAAATGAAAAATGTAATTGTTGCTGTGGGATTATAAAATTGGTTTTGCACCAGTTTCACTAAATCTACTTAGTGTTTTTCATATTGGCAAAATGCTAGTTTAGCGATATTGGTATTTAATGTTTAAAAAAAAATAATACCAGTGTAACAGCCTTTTTTTGTGCTTAAAACAAAATGCTTGTTTTCGCGCCACTAATATTCCTCCGCCATCAGCTGACTGTCACAGCTTTTGTCACGTGACGAACACGGAAGTGCTCTTCGCATATCACGAGCCAACCCGTGACGGGCATGTAAACGATGGTTCCATGGCGCAGGTTTGGACTCCTTTGAGCTGCGCTTTACTGTGGCTGGTTGTCGGGGTTCTTCCGGCTCTCTCTTCAGCGGAGGAGCAGCGACTGGAGCTGAGTCTGGACGGAAAATGGAGGCTGTCGAACTCCAACGGGTCGCTGCTTCTGCCTGCGGAGGTACCTGGCTGCGTTCACTCCGCCCTGCAGCGGCAGCGGTTCATCCAGGTAGGAAGGAACAATGGGTTTTAATTCAAGTCGATATAAATCCAATTCATTTAAAAATACTTTACCAATCCCAGAGGGAAGTGAATTTTAACTGGTATCATCCAGGTGTCTTCAAAGAGCCATTGGGAATATTGATACAGGAAGAATTCATGTAGCAGTCAGTGTTGCAGCAAATCTGAGGAGGGCTTTGACTGAAGAATGTTGTTATGATGATCTCTAGAATGTCTTGACATGCTAACAGCTCATTATTTGGGCAGCAAAGATAATATTCCACTGTAGCATGTTCTGGGTGGTGGTGAGTTGGCAACGCACTGCTAATCCACATCATTTGCTTTTGCTGCTCCTCTTTAAACCTCCGTCTGGCCGTATGGTTAGAAAGCCAAACAGAGATACGACCTGATCAGACTTAATAGAAATTTCTAAATAGTAATCCATAACTTTGTGTTGCCTTGATGAGACATGGATGCCAAATTATCCCTGGAGAGTTTATACAAAAATGTAGCGACCTCTGACCTGCTTTTGAAACAAAATGTTACTTCATGGTGTTTAAATGTGAAAATGTTTTAAATAAAAAAGACACACCATTTCATCTCTCCTTTATTTTAAAATATAGAAAAATGCAAAACTTTTGTCAAAAGATGATGGATACATTTTTCTACTGTGGGGTTTTGATATTTATGGAAAATTATGTTTCAAAAAAGCAGGTTTCTAAACTAACGACAAGAAAATATATCTAAAAATTATTACTGATAAATTCAAAGTAATTATTCCGCGACAAACTATTAGCAGAAAGATTCAAATACAAAATAATGCTACATCAAAACAAACTGCATTTTCTGCACCACCTTGGTTAAAATTGACACTAACTTTAATTTTAATACAGTTTTTTGTAAGCTTTAGCTCACACATTTTCAGCATTTGTGCGTGAGTTGCAGAGAAAAATCTTGTTTAAGTTGTTAAATAGTTTTCTGATTGGCGATTTCAAATTAAATCATGTTTTGTTTCTTAATTCTAGGACCCATATTTCAGGTTTAACGATGTTTTGTACCGATGGATCGCCCTTGACAACTGGACATATACGACCACATTCACTGCGTCTCCTCAGATATGGTCAGTGTTCTCGCTTGTAATATTTTTGGTTGATTTTTATGTCCCGTTTATTTATTCTCCGGTACTTCAGGGTCAAACAGAAGGCGCTGCTCGTCTTCGACGGCGTGGACACAGTCGCGTCCATCTCTCTTAACGGGATCGTCTTGGGGAAGACGGACAACATGTTTCGCAGATATGTGAGTTCGGCTCAAAAGGGGGACCGGTGTTGATTTGTACCGGCGTACCGTCTCTTTAAAACTCTCTCTCGTTTGTGTGGGGAGCAGGACTTCTCCGTCAGAGATCTGCTGAAAGACGGCGAGAACGTTCTGGAAGTGGCTTTCCTTTCTCCGGTCCTGTACGCCGCGGAGCGGAGGAACGCTCACTCTTCCTACGCCGTTCCTCCCGAATGTCCGCCAGACGTCCAGAAAGGCGAATGTCACGTCAATTTCATTCGAAAAGTAAGAAGGAAATATGCTTTTGCCTTGAATGCAAAGCGACTTGTAAAACTCGGTACCTTTTGGATTGTTTCTACAAAATTTTGTTTGTAGACAAAAATTTCAGCCCTTTACTTTGTTTTCCTTTCTGTCTGATTGAACCAAGTCGCTTCACAGATTCTCCATCCGATGTGGGTCTGGACTTCTGACTGGATCATTCTCACACATGCATCTCTGTTGTAACTAATGATTATTTAAGTAATCAACTATTCTGACGATTATTCAGATAAAGAGTTAGTTATACAAGATAAGAAATTCATTGAAAAAATACAAATACACAAATAATTCCATTCCTTTTTAAAATAAGAGTATAAACATTATTGCGTGAAATGCAATGACATTTACATTTTGCTCAAAGGATGAAGCTGAAGCTAAAAAAAAAGTATTTCAAACAACATTAGCACGGTGTAGACGTACTGTGTAGTTGGTTGGTTAATTGTTTTGCACCAGGTGAAACTAAAACTGCGACTTCACTGATAAGTTTTTTCTATCAAATCCAAAATATATACAGTTCTAGCTTAGTTATTGCTCTGTGTTATTATTTCAGAAAAAGTTAAATTTTTTTCCGTCTGAAAACTCCAGTTGACGATTAATCGATTACTAATTTACTCGACGATTATCTCAATCATCAATTGGTCACGATTAATCGTTTCAGGCCCAATTTGTTGTTTTAATCGTCCCGTTGTATGTTTT
Organism: Brachyrhaphis roseni; assembly: GCA_903066815.1. Lineage (NCBI taxonomy): Eukaryota > Metazoa > Chordata > Actinopteri > Cyprinodontiformes > Poeciliidae > Brachyrhaphis > Brachyrhaphis roseni. Next base: position 12,585 of record CAEFZY010030717.1, read on the forward strand.
CGCTCGTCGTGCGAAAACAGTTTTCAAGTCGACTTTTACCACCTTTCCTGTTCTGTGTATAAACATTCCCACAGCATGATGCTGCCACCACCGTATTTCATCGTATTCATGCTCGGTTCAAGTTGCTCCACTGTGTTGTTTCGTTTATTTAAACTTTTTCAATCCACAAGTCGATGCATCGCTGTCCATTGGTTTATCGCACACAGAAAAAAGATCCTAAGAATTTCCCTTAAAGTTTGTAGTTCTCACATGAAAACTGATCTCTGTTTTTTTCAATGCAGGAGCAGAGCTCCTTCAGCTGGGACTGGGGGCCTTCCTTTCCCACCATGGGCCTTTGGAAAGGAGTCCGACTGGAGGCGTTCGACATCCTTCAGCTTATCCAGCTTTCCTCTCTTCCTCTGTACAGTAGGTTCCATCTGACCTCCATCACCGACTCCTTTTCTTGCTCAGAATTACAAATATAAAGGAAGAAACATGCTGAATCTTAAAAGGAATCTCAGAGGACATTAGATGGAGCGGTTCGTTTCTTTGTTCTGCTGGTCCAGATTGCAGCTCGTCTCAGTGGAGGCTGCAGGTGGAGCTTCTGGTTGACGCAGTTCAGTCATTCCACGGCAAAATAGAAATCTCCGTATCTGAGCTGAACTCAAAGCGAGCTGCTCCGACGACGTTCCTCCAGGGAAAGTTCAGCTACAACTTCACCTTAAACATCGACCAGGTGCCCTCTACAGTTCTGTTGAAGTTTTAGACGTTTTTAGATTTAAATAATCCCTTTTCTTATCATAATTTATTTTTTTTAAATCCTCTTTAGGGGTTTTTTATTCTTGTTTTGTCCAGAACAGAGAGGTGAAACTGTATTGATAAAACCCATTCACAAGCTTTAAATATAATATGTGGCTGCATGTAATTCTTGAAATGAAATAACTTTCATTAATCTCTCCAGAATTTCACAATTTCTTGTATTTTTTTTTTTTATGGTGCTAATTTATAAATATTTGCGGAAAAATTTTGCATTTCTTGCACTTACATAACAATTGCATCTCCATGGATTGTAACTTGACTTCAAGTCAGGCTGAAGCAGCGGCGTGGTAGAAGTAAGAAACACCGCCACCTGCAGGTGGGAGTTAGCATCACTTAGACCTGAAGTTTTTGATCGGTTTTTTCAGAAAATTTGCAATAAATTCACAATTATGCATTAAAGCAGAAATGTGGGGATTTTTTAAATTTTTGAATGAATTTCCGCAACAGTAGAATTGCAAAAAAACAGGAGGGACGTATTGGTGTAATTTGTCAAGGTTTTTAGATTCAAATTAAGTTTTTAATGTTAAAAACGGGTCTAATCTCTCCATTTATGTGTCTGATACCTGTTTTTTGTTTGTTTTATTAATTATTATTGTTTTGTCCAGATCAGAGAGGTGAAGCTCTGGTGGCCCAGTGGACTCGGCGATCAGCCCTCTTACCTCCTCACGGTCAGGGCTTTTCTGGGGAAGTTTCTGGTCCTGCACAAAGAATCCAAGGTCAGGCTCTTCCTCTAGTTTTCAGATGTTTTGCTTGCAGTGCAGCAGGCTGACATTTACGATCAAACTATTGTCTTACCGTCGTGCAAATTTTAGTATGATTACAGGAATTTGGATTTATTGTTACAATAATAAATTCCAATTAAGGATGTTTAAAAATGGTTATTTCATTTTCTCCCTGAAAGCATCAATAAATCCAAAAATCTGATTCAATACGGTTTCTATGTGCAGTTTAGTAATAAAAAACACTTCTTTATGTAACTAGTGTCCTAGCAAAGCCTATTTAGTGTTTTTATGAGCAGTGTTTGTTTTTTATGGGCATTGACATGCAGTCTCATCCATACATTTGCCTAAAACAAGACTGTAAAGAAAAATAAGCTTTGAAGTCTCTACCGCCTACCCTTACCTCACACACACCCGTCAGGCTTCAAATCTTAACTTAAATAAATTTCTCACCACATGTTATGTTAGAATCTAAGGAAATTTAGCTGCTGGAAGTTATTAGACTTGCAGAATTGAACTTAAAATAATAAAAAAAATTTAATATCTTCAATTATGAGCTGAATCTCTGTTGCAGGTGTTTTTTCGCACCGTGGAACTCATCCAGGAGCCCGTCGTCGGATCTCCGGGCTTGAGCTTCTATTTCCGCGTCAACGGCCGGCCCGTTTTTCTCAAAGGATCCAACTGGATCCCAGCTCACTCCTTCCAGGACCAAGTTACACCGGCGAGGTCAGTCGCTCCTTTTCAGAGCTCCACTTAAATAAACTCCTTTTTTTACGCCACATTCTTCCTAAGATCTCCCTCCGATTGTCCTGCAGCTTGAGGAACCTGCTGCAGTCGGCTGTCGACGCCAACATGAACGCGCTACGGGTCTGGGGAGGAGGCGTGTACGAACAGGACCTGTTCTATGACATCTGCGATGAGCTGGGCGTCATGGTAACGTCTACCGGCCGCACAGATTCATCACATCCAGTCAGTATGAAGAAGATAACGTTCAGAACCTGCAGTGTTCAACGTCAGAAACAAGAAGCGCATAACTGAAGATCAGAAATGGGTCTAATGTCTATAATTATGTGTCTGGTAACTGTTTTAAAACACGTCTTAAGTTTTAAATGTACATAAACTAGCGTGTTAATATTGCGTATTGTGGGTTTAATCGGATTTGACCTATTTGACCCCATCTCTCTGCCCACTTCCTGTCTGATTACTGTCAAATAAACGCCCAGTGACCAAACAAATTCTTAAAGGGGCAGTACTGTGTGTTTTCCAGTCACAAACTGCCATTTTATTGCACAATGAAGAAACCGATTTATTATAAAAACTACACAAATTTATAAATATTTAAATCTACATAAATTATAAATTTATATAAATATACATTATGTAATTATATACGTTTATATAATGTATATTTATATAAATTAAGCCTTTGTTTCTTTTACTTTTGGTGGCTGCCTTACACATAATAACTCCCAGAGAACGCAGCGGCTTCCTTTAAACGTAAACAAACCGAAGACTAGCAGCCATTGTTTTTTGAATTGAGAGCAGATTTTGCACAGTGTGAGCCCGCTGAACAGACGGGCTGTGGAAGCTTTAAACCACGTGTGTTTAGGTCTGGCAGGACTTCATGTTCGCCTGTGCCATGTATCCCACCGAGGACGACTTCGTTCAGACGGTGAGAGAAGAGGTGGTCCAGCAGGTGAGGGAACTCGGCGACACAATCCGCTTTCCGTTTGTTTCCTGTCTGTAAGCGGGAACGGATTCACGTTGATACGCAAAGCTGATCAGAGAAACGTCCACGCTGTGGACTGGTGGTGCTCACTGTTTTTGCTTTTCAGGTGCAGCGCCTGAAGTCGCACCCTTCCATTATTATCTGGAGCGGGAACAACGAAAACGAAGCCGCCTTGGCGACGAACTGGTTCAACATCCCAGCTTCCCTAAAGCCGACATACGTGAACGACTACGTGACTCTTTACGTGAACAACATCCGGCAGATCGTCCAACAGGTCAGAGTTTGAGGGGTTTTATTTAAGGCCATATCAAGATCATGAATGTTCTTAAAGGGACGGCTGTGCCAGAACATACTGATGCAAACCCAGAAACAGAAAATTAAAAAAAGAGCTCTTGTCTTCTTAAAATTAAATCATTTAATCATTTTCAACAACTGTTTACACTGATCCGTCCCTCAAATATTTCACAATGGTTTTTATGAATTTTTTTTTTTTTTTTGCAGTCAAAATCACTGATTCTGTGCTGTTAATTTAGAAATCACAGAATTATGAAAAACTTGGAAGAACTGCGGATTTCCCTCAGAAAATTTATATTATGCGTAATTTTTTAAAATTATATTTAACAACACATATCCGCTCCAGGAGGACCCGAGTCGTCCGTTTCTCGTCTCCAGTCCGACCAACGGGGCTGAATCGGAGCAGGAGGGCTGGGTGGCGGCGAACCCGTATGACCCCCGCTACGGAGACGTTCACTTCTACAGTTACTTCCTGGACTGCTGGGACTGGAAAACTTTCCCGCGGACACGCTTTGCCTCCGAGTACGGCTTCCAGTCCTGGCCGTCTTTCTCCGCTCTGCAGCCGGTAATTCAACAGAAGCGTTTTCTCTTAACGGTTTCCGAAAGTTTTATGTTTTTTTTTGTTTGTTTGTTTGTTTTTTTGAGGATTTTTGCTAGACCAATTCAAAGCAGCACATAATTGTGGATTGTAAAGAAAATGTATACACTTGTTTTCAAAAATTTGTCAGGCTTTTTGTTTCTTTCAGTCGTGCCCTCCATAAATTTGACCTTTAATCGAAACAAAGTAATCGTTGATAGATTAAGTTTTTATGTCTGTTCTGGACATAAAAACTTAACTAGATCTTTTTAACTTTTTAAAATAAAAATTAAGTAATTATTGACTTAAAACAAGCTCCTGTGTCTTACAGAAAAATTACTTGTAAGTTTGTTTTGTTTTATTTGAACTATTAAGATAATTGCACTTAAAACTAGATCAAAAATACTTGGTAAGATTTTGCGTCTTTGCAGTTCGCCCTCTGAACCTTTGAATTATGAGGAATAAAAACTATGGAAAATGTTCATTTTCCACAGTTTGAATCTTTTTCCTGCTGCTGCGTTTTCAGGTCTCCGTGCAAGAAGACTGGAGCTACAGCAGCAGTTTCTCTTCCCACCGTCAGCATCACGAAGACGGGAACCACCAGATGTTGCAGCAGGCCGCTCTTCACTTCATCCTGCCCAACTCCACATTTCCCCTGAAGAGATTTACAGACACTCTGTACATCACGCAGGTAAACCTCTTAACACGCCTCGTGTTCTGCGCGTTCAAAGATGCACGGAAATTATAGTTCAGAAACATATTCATCTCTCTTACAATTTTTTTTTGTTTTGTTTTTCATTGCCTCACATTCAGGCTCATGGGGCTCTTCCTGTAGTAGTTATACAAAAGAAATGTGCATATAAAATATCAATATGTCATTAACCCTTTAACGCCTAATGTCTAATTTTTGATAAGATTATTTCTTTAACAAAATATTTTCCTAAAACATTCTGCTAATCTGTAAACATGTTATGTATAGATGCATATAAATATGTAATATACTTCTTAAATTGGTAAAGGTCGTGAATGCTATTTAAGTATCATTCAATGTTGTTTTATTGTGTTTATGAAAGTTATTTTGGTTATGACGAATAAATGAACGCAGAACCCTGACATATCAATTATGCTACAAACAAATTGAGAAAACAAGCCAAAAACTGTTTAACGAAACACAATCAGTACATAATTTTAAAAAATCTTACGTTTTCGGATAAATGTTTCTCAGACTTTAAATGGTAAACATATAACAAAATGAAGCTTATTTAAAAAAAAAACAAAAAAAAAACAGCCGAAATATGCATAAACCTTAAGTTTAATTGAAATGTATTGTGATTTATTTCAATAATAAAAATGTGATTTCAGTATTCTGGCTCGTCATCTCAGTTGTGTCTTGATGCAGGTCATGCAGGCCGAGTGTGTGAAGACCCAGACAGAGTTCTACCGGAGGAGTCGAAGTGAAATAATTGAGGGCAAAGGTCACACAATGGGCGCCCTCTACTGGCAGCTCAACGACATCTGGCAGGCGCCGTCCTGGTCATCAATCGGTGCGCGAACTAGTTATTGGAATGCCTTTTTTTTTTATTACTCTTTTGAAACTCTGTTTTACATTGTTTTGACCAACAATTTTTCTGACTGTTATTTTAATGGCTTCAAGGAGACTAGTTGAAGTTTACAAGGCGGCGTTGCGAGTTTTGCTTTCTCTTTGTGCAGAGTTCGGTGGGAAGTGGAAAATGTTGCACCACTTCGCTCAGAACTTCTTCGCCGCTGTCCTTCCTGTGGGTTTCGAAGACGACGACACGCTGTTGGTCTACGCCGTATCTGATCTAAGTCGTGACCTCGAGCTCAGAGCTGTGGTTAGAGTCGACTTGCACACCTTTGAAACGTGTCGCCAATTCCAAACAGTATCAGTGGCACATAACTGTGAAGAGGAGAGACAAGGAGGCAGAGATTTATGACCTATTTTATACATATTTTTCATTAAGAAGATAAATAAAAATCCCTCTAGTTGAATTAAACCTAAGATTTCAGTTAAATGAAATGAAATGTTCAGTTTATCTACAAATTAAAGAGAGCATGAATCCTATATATCATTTGATTAAATACATTTTTCAACCTTAATGTAAAAACAAAGATATAACACAAAATTTCAGTTTTGGACATTTCATACCGGACCTTTTTGTAGCTTCTTAAAGTTCATATGTACATTTCTTCTCACCATGGCGACAGTTTGTAAGCACTTTTTTATTTTTATTTTTTTTAATTAATTTAATCTATTACTGCTTTTAGAGTCTTGATTTCTTTTTTTCTTAATGTAAATTACTGTCGGCATGTCTTGATTTTTTTTTTTTCTTTTTATCTGTCACATATCAGTAGAAACAGTGTTTTTTTTGTTGTTGTTTTTTTCCGTCTGCGTGTGTGTGTGTGTGTGTGGGGGTGTGTGTGTGTCAGGTCACAGTGTATTCCTGGGCTGACCTGAACTCTGTTTGCATGTTGACATCAAACCCGCTGCTGGTGTCCGGAGGCAGTGCTGTCGTCATTTACAAACAGTCTGTTGCCACCCTGCTGGCCGGGTGCGGTCACTGCACCCGCCTCACCTGCCTGCTCACTTTCCACCTACAAGATGAAGGCGGCGCGCAGCACGGCCCAACCAACCACCACTTCCTCTGCTCACCCAAGGACGCCGTGGGGCTGCAGAGACCCAACATTACTGTAATTAGATATCCCAAATTCATCTTAGACACATAATAGATGATAAAATCCACAATGTTTTGTGATTTCTTTTATTTATTTATTTTGTAAACCTCCTATCTGCCAGTTCCAGTTTTAGCTGTTTCCTTTTTCTCTTTAATGTCTTTAAGAGGTAAAGAAATGTTTTTTTTCCCTGCCATCTGGATAAGGTGAAAACTTAACGGACCTAACTCCATTTTTATTGTAACGTAAACATAAAGACTTCCTCAGAAACAAGTCAAGGTTTCAAAGCTTCACCTCTGCATCATTGAAATTTTGATAATCCAGACAAATCCCTCAGACCTTGTCTGTACTAACAATCTAAGCATCACGATAGTTATTATGAAATAAATAAACACCGTGTCCATCTTACTTTGAGAAAATAGCTGTGATTTACGGTTACTTCTCAGACGGATAAATCATTCATTCAATGATCGTAACACTCAGGATCATTAAAGTACATCGGAGCGGTCGATGTTACACAGCTCCACAGTTAAACTCCTTTTTAAAATTTTAAATGAAGAAATAAAGTAATTAGTTGACCATTTAAAACTTTTATTAAGAATTGGAATGGTTAGCACTATTATCATGATTGGCATTGCTAATAACATTCCCCTGTATGTTTTTCTGTACAGTGAGTTGACTCTTCCATTAACTGAGATTTCTGAATGTTTTCCTCGACCTATATTTGGTCTCTTCCAATGATGAAACGCAGCAACTTTACAGCAGACGTTCGCCTTCCTGTTAGCCGCGATGTCGAACTCTTTTGAATAAATAGCCGCCACAGATCTATGGAAGTTGGTTTCCTTTCTAGAAGCTTCTAAACCGTTTATGTTCGGTTTTGAACACCAAAAGTACCTAAAGGGAAAACAACCGGGTCTTTTCTACTCTTGGTTATATCTACCACACAGAGGAGCGACTGCTTAGCTTTAACTTTTTGAATCAAGTGTTAGTTGATTTATTTATTCTTTTGTTTTGTTTTTCTTCCTCTGCCAGGCGAAGGTTCAGGAGGACGAGTTGGGCTTCACGGTTACCCTCCACTCCGCCGCCGTGGCTCCTTTCGTCTGGCTCGATGTGGGAAACGTCCCCGGTCGCTTCAGCTCCAACGGCTTCGTGATGGTTACAAGAAACGCAACCGTCAGGTTTGATGCCTGGCGAGCCACCAGTGTGGGAGAACTGTCCGGATCGCTCACGGTCACAACTTTAACGGACGTTTACTGATCTGAGACCCGCCGGTTGAAGTGGATGTTTGTAGATAAGCGAGAGCCTCCAGTTTAGAGCCTTTGTTACCAACTGCTGGTCTAAGATGTTTCACACTTGTGGGACTTTTGAATGTGATGTTTTTATCTTTTTTTTGTTTGTTTCCTAAGTCTACTGAAACTATAAAGATAGGATTATTAGTATTTGCTACTTTTGAAACAGGGTGAGGCTCTGCATGTGGTGAGCAGCTGAGTATCTCAGGGATTTGACATTTTTACAGTACATGAATCATTTATACTCCCAGAATTTGTCAAAGGTGCCATAATGTAAATGACTTGCATTTATTTTGGTTTTTTGCTTGATTTTGCACATTTTTTGTCATATCAGACTCTGATGCTTCCCACCAGGAATGTTTTGTACCACAGACATTTAACAATTAAATCTAAAGCTCATAAAAGTAGCTGCGTTACAAATGCGCCCAAAACTTTGCCGATATTCACGCCAATGTAAAAAATAACAACACAATTTCGCAATTGTGCAAGAAACGCAATGAAAATCACATGTGAATAATATTTGTTCCCGTAAGAAGTCGCTGCGCCATCATCGTCTTGCTGCTTCCTGTTGTTTTCTTCTTCTTACTGGATTTGCGGCGACACCCAGTTGTTGATCACGAGCCTCGGATGGAAAAACGTCGCTGCTGGATTGGACAGCAGTTAGCGAGTGACGCACACCTGCAAGGCTCCATTACAATGCATTAAGGCACAGCCACAAAACCAAACTGTTCCAAATTGGGATGAGCACGAATCTGTCACAAAAATAGTTGAAGCAACTTGATATCTTATCTGACTTCTATGAAATAAGGCTTAAATTTATTCTGGGAAAATTGCAACTGTTTTAATAGAGCACTTAATAAAGCTCACTTCAGCCAAGGTGCTGAAATGAGCTTTACAAATAAAGTTGACTAAATGCACAACTGCACGTTTGGGTTCTGCACTAAAAGAGAAAGATATCTAGTTTAATTATTTTTGACTCTGTTGGGTTAAAAAAAAAAACAGAATAATTGATTCTATTCTCAACAATAAAAACAGATTTAGCCAAATTTGCCTAATCTGCTTTTAACTCTTAAGTAATTGGACAGATGTGACTCTACTTACTATGAAAGAAAACAACAAATACTTTCTTACATTTTCCATTGTAAAAATATTTTAATTGGTAATAATTTTGCCCTTAATTACAAATATATATAGTTGGTTAGTTAACCATGTGTTGCCACAAGAGGGCGACACTACTTTACTATGTTTATATGTCACTGTCCGCACAAAGACATAATCAATTAAAGACCCACAGCGAGTCCATACATCCCGCGCGCGCTCCACCGATTTGGTCACGTCACACATTTTCCGACAGGCTCTGTTGAATACCACACAATACTTTCCTCGCTGTTTGGTTGTGAGCTCGTTGTTGTTGTTGATTGAATCGGGGTTTAAATAAAGCGTGGAAAAGAGCAAAGAGCCCCCCTCCACACTCCCCCTCGTTATTTCTAGTTGAAGCGGGGTTGACCTTTGAACCTCATCCACCTCAGGCAGCAGGGACTCATCCTACCAAGCTGCTCAAACCGCACGAGGAGCGACATCAAGTCATCACGAGAGAGAGAAAACTCGATGGCTCAAACTCCACGGACGTCGTGATTTTCACCGGGCTGATTTAAATGTTCTCGCGGCGACTGTCGTAGTGGGTTTTTTTATTCTCGGGAGAAACGACACTCCGGAAAAACAAACAAACAAACAAAAAAAAGTGGAGATGTTTGATGTGAAATGGCTCGCCGCGTGCGCCCTGGCTGTGAGCGCGGTCAGCCGCGGCGCTCAGGCGGCTGGGCGGAATGGACAGGAGTTTCTGGAGGATATTTTACATTTTTACGGCGAGAATAAATCAATTACGACAGCGAAGCTCGAAGACATGCTGCTGCTGATCTCAGCCAGGAGGTCTGAGTCCTTAAGTGAAGGAAATCCGCTGGAAAGCAAAGAGGTCTGTATTCCTTCACTGTTGTGACGTTTTGAGTCTTTCTCCATTCATTTTCTTCCTATTTGTAGAAATAAATGTATTTATGGTTGTCAGGGAACATTTCACATATTTTCCATTTTTATTTTCCTTGTGAATATAATTAATGTATGGAAGGTTTTTTCTATTCAGCATTGATGTTTGTTCTGCTGGAGAAAATCAACCCTTGGGTCGCCCTTTAGATTGTGATCCAAGTTTGTTCCTTGAACATAATAAATATTCAGTGAAAGGTAGAGAAATTGTATGTCAACGCATTAGTCCAAATCCATTTTCAGAAATCCCAGCATACTAATAATTCCATGCATATAAAGTATCATGCATACTTTATATGCATGATAAACACAATAAATCTACAGTGTTCACAATTTACATTATGCCGTTTTAGGGATTGGAGGTTTTCAAAAGCACATTGCCCATATACGTTTACCAAAACTTTACTTTATTTCCTGAACAGATTAATAAGAGATTAGGATGTTTGAGAAATCCTTTAATCTCCTGTGGCAGCTTTGCAGTTGCGCAAAATTCCTGGACGGACTTAGCTCCGCCCTCGAGAAGCAGCTCCCCTGCAGTTTCAAAGTTTCCAAGCTTTTGCCTCACGTAGCAGCCCATCTCCATGTCTCCCCCCCACTCAGCTCCTTCAGACTAGCCAGCAGCAATTAGCAAACACCTGGTGGAACTTTGCATCAGTTAAGCTCATTATTGGAGCTACTTCTCAGTGCAACACTGGTAAAAATGTTGGGTTAATAGAGAGAGAAGCCATGTTGTGATGACTTCCTGAAGGCGGAGTTTCAGAAAGAGCAGGAGTTTCTTAAAGAGACAGAGGCCCAATATCAAGGCGTGAAATGACAAAGTAAAATTTCTTTTATGTCATATTTGATATATAGAGCATTTTTATACCAAATGAAGGTAGCAGTTATTTGATTGTGCTATAAAATGGCACTGTGTGCCTGGAAAACAAACATTACTGCCCCTTTAATAATAATAATAATAATTATTATTATTATTATTAAGGAACTGGATGAATTCTTGAGCTTAAACAAATTAAGAGCACAATAAGGAAAGAACATTATGTTGAAATATTGACCATCACAAACCACTGATCTCAGTTCCATAGTAAATTTATGGGCAGAACTTAAATGGTGTCTATGAGCGAGGTATTCTACTAAATACTAAAGAAATATATGCAAACTTATGATTTTGAAGATGGTAAAAAATGAGAACAACCCAAAACTTAACATAATTTTTTAAATATGTTTTTTTTTTTTATCCACACAGCCAAAGTTATAAAAGGGAAATGTTTATGAAACCTACACATCTTTAACAGAGACTATTTTTAAACCCTATCCATGACTGCGTGTAGTAACAATAAAACTTTACGGTGCAATATAGTGTTAATCGGAGCATTCAGGTGGAAAGAGAAACTCTCCACACAGCAAAAAGCCAGAAGCAGGGAAGAAATAAAGTCTAATATCATCTGTGTGGCCCTCAGTGTCCCTCAGCGGAGCAGATTTTGTCCCACTTTGGCTTCAGTAACGTCACTGAGCTGACCGTGGGACACCTGGGGCAGATCTGTCCCGCCGTGTTGACTCAGGTGCTGCTGCCCTCCTGCCCCTACATCAACCCGATAACGGTGCCCTCCGTCGACTACTCTGGTGAGTTGCTGCGTTTCAACACCGGTTGGATTTCTTAATCCAGTTTAATAAGTTCAGCTGGACTTATTAAGAAGTCTGGTTCTTCTTAATAAGTAAGGTCATGACCAGGGGCGCTGCCAGAAATCTTGGGCCCCATGACAGAAAATGTAATTGCCCCCTTTGCCCCACCCCCACCCCCACGCAGCTGCTGTTGCAATTTCTTGAGTCTATCTGACCTATTAAAAGCATCACAATTTTAAAGGCTTGCAACGGCCTTGCTTTCTTTGGTCCAATACTGATAACTAGCACAATATTTACTGCTCATGCATTTTACATGCAACAATCCGCATACAGTATGCAAGTAGGTTGCTTAAATTTTTTCTATTAGTTTTAGATACTGAAATCTCTCTCCCCAACTGGTGGGATCCTCCCTTTTCTCCCATATTTGTAAGAGGGCTGGTGGATATTAAAAGCGATGTACTTTTATCTTTTCTTCACTTCCCTAGACTAGCCAGGGGAGTCACTGCTCATATTCTTTGCTTTATTTCTTAATAAAATAATAATCAAAATGCATTTTGATTCGTTCTTGATTGACTCAGCGTTTCACCTTAGGTAAAGACTTATTTATTTCCTTAACAAAGCCCACTTTGTCCACATTTGAAGCAATGGTCACAAAACTCTCCTCTATTCCTGGCAATGTTCACAGCCACGTCTCCAACTTGGTCTTGACTTGAAAACAGGTAAACGAGAGTCATTAACCAGTCTCCTGATGTCTTGCATCTCACTTTGTAGTTGTCTGATGGCATGTAGGAGCTCGGTTTCTGTGCGAGAGGCAGATGATGGCACTTTTCCAGTTTTGTTTTTCTTCATCCCGGTGGAAGATGGCTGTTCTTGCTCCCAAATTGCTCCAACTGTTTTGGGAACTGCCTGTGCTTCTGCTCTGACCTCCCTCACTTTCAGATCTTTATTAATCTGAAAGTTTAATAACTTTCAGATTAATAAAAGTTATTAAACTTTTATTAATCTTCCTGGATGTCAGATCATCCAGGAAGTTCTTGAGCTGGTATTTAACATTAGCATTAATAAGTCTTGTTCCCACTGCTCTCAGAAACTTCTAGAGACCAGGTTCTCTAGATGCTCTCTAAACAAGAAATTTTGTGGAGACGCGTCACTATCCTGTGTAATGTTAATTAGATGATGGTGCAGTATAGGAGACAGATATTTACCTGTTAACAGACGAGAGCGACAGTAAGCGCCTCCGCTGACCGGCCGTTACAGTCAGCAGTGCTCACTGGATTCTATGTGCCAACTGGTGGCGAACTGCTGTGAACTGCAGCTTAATGCATCTTTCAGTTCAAGTAAGAGAGTATTAGTCAACAGTCTTTAAATAAAGGAAGAAAACGGGACGGGGTGTAATTATTTCTAATGTCTGTTCTGTGACAAAAAGAATCTAATTTATCTTCTTGAGTCTTCTTATTGTCAGTTTTGATGTCTCATGATAGCGTCCTACGTTCTGTCTCCATTAACGTCTGTCATTGATTGTGGCGTGATTCCAGCAGTGAGCGCCGCCGCAGCCTGACTCATGGAGTCACTGACCCGCCGACCCGGTTCCCGCTCTGAGCCACTGACACAGATACAGCTCGCTCTTTCCTCCACTGGCTTGAAAAGAATTTACCCTCTCCAAATAAAGCTGCGTTCATTAAATCAAAACCTTTTCAGATTTCCTTTCAACTAGCAAGAACAGGATTTTGCTCAATGGGTTGGCGGCACTGTGAAAGAGCCAACTGTGACAAGTTTGGTCTACAAATTTATCCTGGATATCTGAAAACGGTTGTCTCTGTAGGAGTGGAGTTGGAAACAACTCTGTCAGCCGTGAGTTGACTCATTTCTGTAGGAACTAGTGGGGCTTTTCTCCAGCTTCCTGTTTGCTTGGTGAAGGCGTTGTGGTCTCAGGCTGGTTAAGCCTGTCCTGTTTCTCACAACATGCTGTCAAGATTTTTAAGCCATCTTTTGCATCTGATATTATCAGTTAGCGCTTCGCTAACCACAGACTACCAACATTTCCAAATCCTGCAAAAAAACAACAACAAAAAACAACAAAACAAGACCAAAAAAACCAATGTAACTTTCTGAAAAAGATTTTTAAAAAGTGCAACTTTGCTGCCCTTCATTAAACCTCCCTGTTAGCTGCTGTTTTATCAAATAAATTCAATAATTGTTTGCTAAATTCCAATGTTTGTTCAACGTTGTGACAGTGTGGGGTTATGGATTTCTGGCTGTTACCATCATCAACCTGGCATCCCTCCTTGGTCTGCTGCTGATCCCCTTCACCAAGAAGTCTTATTTCCCTCAAGTGTTGACTTACTTTATAGGCCTGGCCATCGGGACTCTCTTTTCCAATGCTGTGCTTCAGCTCATACCAGAGGTCAGTAAAGATTTGGAGGTGCCATTTTTTTTTTTTTACATTTTTATCAGGTCAAGAAATTCAAAATCTAAGTACATTTTGTTGCTTTTGTAATAGAGCCGAACAACAAATAATCAAGTCGAGAACACCTGGTTTCTCAACCACTATAAAGCTCTGCTTTGTTTTTCCTTCACAGGCTCTGGGTTTCGATCCTAAAGCAGATGACTATGTGGCAAAGGCAGTTGGCATATTTGGAGGATTTTACCTTTTATTTTTTGTGGAAAAAATACTGAAAATGTTTCTCGGGATTGGCCTTGAGGTAAGCTGTGTAGAAAGTGAATTTGTTGGCTCTCTTTTATACGTAAGTGATACTCTGTTCCTAAACAAGCCCACAGTTTATAGTGTTTCATTTCTATAATTATTTAGAGTTATAATATAGAAATAATAGCGTATTTTGCTTAAGATTTAAATTTGTATAAAACTTTGTATGTTTCGATCAGTTTTCTATCTCCAGTGGTAATAAGCAAATGTTAGTTTTATTTTGGATGTAAATAAAAATAACTTGTTAAGCAAGCTCAAAGCTATACATAGTTACATTAAGCCACTGATAATGACAATATATTTATCTCTGCATCCTATACACTTCTATTCAAACTTGATAATTAATTTGAAGCTAATTTTCCTAAAAACCCTTTTTTTAATTGTGCATTTAGCATTAGCATGTTGGCATGGCACCTCAGTGAAGTTGGCCCCCGCACCTTCTTAGGGTCAAACGTTTGTGCAGCAAAAATTTTCCTTTGTGTTGCTATCATTTTAAAGATATAAATAAATGTTTTTAGAGGTCATCAAAGGTCAACCAGCCCCCCCACCTTCTTCAAATCAGACGAAATGGGTGTCAATTACCTCGACTCTGTTTGTGCTGGTTTGTGCAGCAAAAATTTTCATTTGTGCTGCTTTGGCTTTGAAGATATTAATGAAAGGTTAAAGGTCAAAAGGTCAACCAGCCCCCCACCCCCCTCCTTAAAATGATAGCGGCACAAACGCAAATCTTTGCTGCACAAACGTAGCCGAGTTGATTGACACCTATTTTGTTTGATTTTATAAAATAAAATCTTTTATAGCACTTAATCATGTTTACTACTCAGGGTGAATTGTGAAAAAAAGTGTTTGAGTTAGTATTTCAGGAGAGAAATTGTAAAAACTAAAGTGTTTTAATCCAGTAAAGCCAATGATGTTAATCTTTTATAGCTCTAATCAAGCCTGAATTATTAAACTTTAATATAATATTTCTCACATTTTTATGGTCTTGCTATGACTGCTTTTCTGATATAAACATTTTTTGTTGGTTGCCATGTAATAACATAATGTCATTTTACATTAGTCATTTTTTACTGTTAAATTATTATTATTATTATTTTTTTTTTTGTCTTTTTGGACGTTTTTGTAACTTTCCTTCTCCTGAAAAATCCACACCAATTAATTAGTTTTAAAGGCTGCCTCTTGAGATCAGTGAACTCTGTCCGATTAACCTACATTACCTGGCTTGTCCTCAACCTTGTAATCATTTTTATTTCTTCCTTTGATGCCAGTGTGATCCTCAGATGTGAAGTTGTCTGTACTTTAGCCCTGACAAAGTCTTTCTGCTCATGTCAGATTAACCTAGAGAACAACAGCCTCCTGCTCAGCTCCACATTATCTTCTGAGTAGCTCCCTCTGGAGATAAGATTATAAAAACAGTTAGCTTTCCTGAACTGTTATCTGCAGGTACCATGTGCTTGATAGGAAACTGCTGCTGAAGACATCCCACTATCTCACCTGACAGGATTTAATCACTGGGATTAGGTTGTTTGTGTGACCCAATTAGATGGAGCAGGAGGAACTGCAGTGACACTTTGACACATTTTTTTTATTTTTTTTTTTTACTTCTTTTATTTTAGTTTCTCTATACAAAACATCAATGTTCTGCTTCCTTATTGTTTTCAATGCTGATCCATTATCTCATCTGATGCTTTTTGTCTGTTTCCAGCACGGCCACAGCCACTTCACTCCCTCAGACCCGCCTCAGGAAAACAGCGTCCTGAACGGAGACGCTCGGGTGAAAAGCGACTCTGTGGTTTTGACCAACATCGCCACCGTCTCCACGGATAAGAGCAGTCCGGCGGTCGAGTCCCAACAGGTTCCGTCTGAAACGCGTGTCACTTTTACTGAAAAGCAGTGATGAAACTGTTCCCTGGGTGAACAGGATAGATAAATGTTTAGGGATTGAATGGGGAATATTATTACTCTTACTCAGTCTGCCGTGAGCTGCTCAAACAGCTTTGCTTGTTACTAGGGAAACAGCTATAGATTATAGTAGAAATCAATGAATCTCTCAATTGGTTCTGACAATTAATGGATTATTCTGACGATTAATCGGATTAAAAATGTGCCACATTCTGCAGATTCTTCATTTAACCACTTCAGCCTTTTTATACAACCTTAAAATTCCATAAAATATGTAAAAAAAAAATACATCTGGAGCTAAAACGATACTTAAAACGTCACCATGTGAAAAGCTAAGTGCTTTCTGCTTGACTTTTTTTCAAATTAATAATTGGAGAGCAAAAGGCATCTAATAGGGATCATTTGAACTGAGTGAAGCTAAAACAATGCTATATAT
>CAEFZY010030720.1:0-10831 GCA_903066815.1 Brachyrhaphis roseni
TGATGTTGTACATCTCTAAGCATTCGATGATCCAAGTGTGTGGCATTGAGTCATAGGCTTTCTTGTAATCAATCCACTTGTTCTTATATATATATATATCTGTTAAAACTGTCATTATGTTGTGACAGCATGGTATAGAAATAATCTGTAAAAACTGTATTTCCTCTGCTTTCTGCCAGATCTATCTAGAAACAACCAATCAGAGACAGGAGAGTTTTAGTGCTGTCAATCACTATCTCATGTGGCTGCTCATCCCTATGCTGAAGCTAGCACAGCCTGTTGTTAACGCTCAGTCTAGTTAGCATAGCTACCAATGACAGCAGATCAACGATTTTCCTGTAACGATAAGTTGTTTCTCCACCATTAGCACATTTAGCAGTGAATGAAAGAGGATGATTGACAGCACTAAGACCCTCCTCCTGCAGGTAAGCTCAGCGTGAACGAATCCATGGTTCGGTGTTGGAGACGGAGGACTGCGTCCTTAAATCCAGCAGATTTATTAGGATGCATCCCTCCACTGCATCCTTGTGGAAAACCGAGAGCGGCGGAGATAACAGCGGCTTATCAGTTTTTTTAAAAAAAACTTTGTAGGTGCGGCTCATAGTGAGGTGCGCTCCACAGTCTGGAAAATATTTGTAAGTATTTGTAAGCTGCACTGCTGTTAGGACTGAGATGCATTAAACTGCAGTTACAGCAGTTTGCCACCAGTGGGCGCAATAACTGCTGGTCATGGAGGGTATTCATGTCACTGTGGCTCTTTCCTGTTAACAGTTCATCAAATAAAAGAACCTGCAAAAATCACACTAGTTTATTATTAAGTGTGCAGCATATGATCCTCCCACATCTTCATTATCTTTATAGATTCTCAGGACTTGGCACAACCAAAAAAGATTTAAACATAATATTTATGAGGAATTTTATCAAGTGGAGTCACACAATAAAACTTGGTATTTTATAGCCTTCAATTTTGTAAAGGTGATTATATCTGTGCCACTGAACAAGCTCATGTCTAAACATTTATATTTTAGTTTGACTTTTATGGTTCTCACTAGTTTGCTTATGACAAAAACACATTTGATGTGCTTTACCACTTACTGGTCATTTTTGGTCCTGCAGCTTGAACACATTAAAAGCTTTTTAAACCACATTTTACGTTACATTTCACTGTAACTTTGCTGACCCCCCAAAAAAATTTCTCTTAAAAAATGTTCCTGTTTATGCCCCCTCCCCCCCACAAACACACCCACATTCAGACAGCTCCTCTCTGCATACTGGTACCGGACTGACCAGTGTGAACCTGGATCCGAATTCCTTCTGCAGCAGAACCAGATAAATGTTCTGAAGCGACGGATCCAGATAGACATCGGGTTCTAATGGAAATGAGCCAAATCCAGACTTCTAGTGTCTTATCCAATTTGATCAGCAGGGGGCGCCACATTCCTCTTAGGGCCAGATAAACTAAAACCCGCTTCATTAGTTTGGAAGAAAACCAGTCAGAACCGGACCTGTTGGGTCTGAGTGGAAGACACTGGGTTCCAGTAGAACCCAGGTAATAATAAAAGAGAACTGTGTTCTTCCTGCTGAGCCATGCTTTAGATTTTCTGCTTTAAACCTCCGTTTTTCTCAATAAAAAATGAAAAATTTCTTCCTGGAATTTGCTTTTATTGTGAAACCTCTGATCGGAAATGACGCTTCCCTCTTTAATCCCTATCCGCCGAGTCTGCCTTCATTGAGCCACCAGAACCGAACCGAACCAAATCCTTTCTGAGAAACATGGGGCCGACAGGTGAGTGGCTGCGGGCCGGTTTCACGGCACCGGGAGTGGTTTGCGGTAAAAAGCGTTTTTCTGTGGGGATTTCAGCATAGCGGCTTCAACCTGCGGGAGTTAGCTGACAGTTAGCATCATGCTAACACCTGTGACAGGTGGTCAGAACTCACCTGCAGCACGCTGGTTCTGTGCTGAATCAGATCGATAAAGGAGTTATTATATCTGGAGTTATTTCCGATAAAGTGTTTTTATTTAATTTAACTTGATCGATCTGTTTAGAATGTTGCTAACGGTGGGAGCTAACAGACTCATCAGCAGCTCCGGTCTGCTAAGCCTGTCAGATTATTGATTATTAGTTGATTATGGGGTGATCAGGTCCAGTCAGAGCTTCTTTAATCACATCTTAAATAAAACATAATTATTTTATCAATAATTATTACAAAGATTAGCGATATTATATAGCCAAGACTGGAATTATGTGAAAGTGTAGTTAATGAATGTAATGACAAACATCTGAACAATAAATGTTATTAAACAGAAAAGATATGAATTTAAATAATATGAATGATACGAAACAGGTCAGTTTTCTAACTGATTTTATTTTATACCATCAGATTAAGTTAATGCAAATTGCTTATTTGCTGACAAACTACTCCATCCAAGCTGTAAATGTGAGTAAATACAAATATAACCATATGCAATATAAAATGTATAAAAATTATACATGAAAATGTAATAAGAAATTTAATAATTAATAAATGAATACATTATTATTAAGCACACA
Source organism: Brachyrhaphis roseni (assembly GCA_903066815.1). Lineage (NCBI taxonomy): Eukaryota > Metazoa > Chordata > Actinopteri > Cyprinodontiformes > Poeciliidae > Brachyrhaphis > Brachyrhaphis roseni. The sequence continues at coordinate 2,553 of CAEFZY010030720.1, forward strand.
TAATCAACACATTTACTCTAAGCATAAATTTAACTTTCATTTACATTAATGAAAGTTAATTAAACATTAATTCTTCTTGTTCAGGTGATCTAGGATTGGGTAGGTGGCTGTGTCGATGCCTGATTAAAATACTTATAAACATACTGAGTCTGTTGACAGAGTGCTGCTTTTAAAAAAAAACAATACTAAAGAACATATTTCTGTTGCCATGATGAAGATGGTGTTTGATGTTTCCATGGCAACACTTGGAGCCGCTCGTCCGGCTGCAGGAACCAGTTCAGCCTGTTCACATCTGATCCAGAATAACTGAATAAACTGCCTATCACTTTTATCTCACAGTGAAGGAAACGTTTTCTGTTCTACGATCATAAAGCGCTGCTAAGCAACCTAACATAGATTATATATGGGAATATACATAAATAATATTGTAATTAGTATTAATATCTAATATCTGAACAACAATTATGATCATAAGAAATATTCACACCACACTAAAAATGATCTGGAGGTTTTAGTTGTCAGACAGAAAAACTGATGTTTTGGTCTGAAATGAAGAAGATATTGTTTACTGCAACCATGTTGCTTGACCTCTGACCTCCACTTATTATTCATATATTTATGCAGTCATTTAAAATAAGTCTGAACTAAATGTTGTTGATACATTATTATTGCATCAATAATAAAGTGAACTTACTTTTAAAAGTGATAATCAGGACATTAAACTTGCAGGTTTTTATGACCCTTTGGAGGATTGGAGAATTGTCCTCAAGAATGTAGCTGACCATGGAGCTGCCTGATTTTCATTGTTGTTTTATTAAAACCTGATGGTGTTGATAAAAATATAATTACCAGGAAATTACTTCATATTGCTTCATAAGTCATAATTCACAATATTAAGAACAAAAGTAGTATATTTGTGCTAAACTCTCCCAGAGGATTAACCCTACTTATGTTTTATAAATTTTCTTTTTGCACATTTTAGTGAAACCAGAGACAAATTCTCAGCAATGAATGAAACTTCTTAATATTTAAATAAATATATTTGTTGTTCATAATCAGCCCTTCCTCAGTTGCATTGATTTGGTGTGGAGAGCTTCAGAGTTTATCTTCTATTCATTTTCTTTTGCTTCCCATTAAAATGAATGTTTTCTTCTTTTACTGTTGCTAATTTACCAAAACAAAGTGAATAATAATAAAAAAAAAACTAAAATAACTAAAGAAGCTGCTAAATGTAGAGACCATGTGGGGTCATGTGACTTTGGTGCCACGCCTTCTGATTGGCTGAGCGGCCATAGATATGGCCATGCCCACCCAGCTTTATGAGCTGGGTCAAAGGTCAGCTTTAATGTAAGCTTTCGAGGAAATTAAAGTGAATATTTAACCTTTGTTCTCACAAAGCTGTGAAAGTTTTCACATCTTCACCTTTCACTGGAATAAATAAATATTTAGGGAACCTGAGTGAATTCATTCATTCATTAGGAGGAAGAACTAGTCACCGTCTGGACCCAGTAACCGCCCCTCTCTGCCACCACCGTGCCTCTCTGGTCGGTCGGGATGAGTCGTGGATGAACTGGATTAGTTTTTTACTCAGGGAAGATCTTCCTGTAGCAGTCAGTGTTGCAGCAGGCCTGATGAAGCCTCTGACTGAAGACGCTGTAGCTGTCTGATAGAGTGAGGAAGAAGATCTTCAGGTTCGTCCAGGAAGCTTTATGATGCGTTTTGAGCGTCTGGTTTACATTCAGAGTCTCGGTGGAGGCACTTCGAGGCTCGTTGCAGCATGTTTTGAGCGTCTAGTGTGGCGCGATTCGAACCGTTTTGAGCGTTTGATGTGTCGAGTTGATCCAACAGTCAAAACGCGTTTGGTGTGAACGCACCAGTAGGGTGTGAACGCTCTCTCACAGCCGTGCTCACCTCTCCGTGTGTCCAGGTGAAGTGGCGTTCGGCAGCCCGCCGGCAGTCTGCGCGGAGAACCGCCTGCGCTGGGACCTGAGCCCAGAGCAGATCCGGCAGCGCTCCGACGACCTGATCCGGAACACTAAGGAGGTTTACGACAGCGTGGGCCGGCTGGAGCTGGACGGCGTTACCATGGAGAACACGCTGAAGGCGCTGGCCGACGTGGAGGTGGAGTACACCGGTGAGTCCGCTGGGGGTCAGAGGTCACAGCACAACCAGCTTCCTCTGCTCACAAGGTGTCTAGAAGGTTATGGAGCTCTCTGCTGGGGTCAGGGGTCAGCTGGGGATCTCCTGCTTTGTCTCTGGTGGAGCTGAGTCAGCAGAGCCTGAATCAGAGCGATGGTTCAAATCCCATCAGCAGTTTGGAGACAAAGCAGCTGAACCAGCAGCAGCTTTGTTCTCCATGAAAACATCTCCGGCTCCTGATTGGTCCGTTCCACCAGCCTGCTTTCATTTATTCCAAAATAAAAGTCTTTTAATTTAACAGACTTATAACTAATTAAAAGTGAAAATTGTCTTTTTCTCCAAACCAGTCCATCTTAGAAGTGGGTCCAGACCGGGTCATGTCAGAACCCGATCCGGACTGGTCCAGTATCATTTCAGAACACCTGAGGCGGCTTCTCCCTCTGCAGGAGGTTGGAGCTCCCTCTAGTGGAGGCCAGAAGTTCTGCAGATGGAGACGATCCTGCTGGTCTCTGGAGAACCAAACGACTCCTGAGCTCCAGGAAACATTCATCAAGTAAAGTTGGTCTGATTGAAGGTTAAAGGTCTGTTTTCTCTCCCGCTGCGACTCCGCCCCCTCCAATATGGCCCCGCCCCTTCCGCTGTGCCTCAGTTCAGAGGAACATGCTGGACTTCCCCCAGCACGTTTCTCCCTGTAAGGACGTCCGGGCAGCCAGCACCGAGGCCGATAAGCGTCTGTCCGAGTTCGATGTGGAGATGAGCATGAGGGAGGACGTCTACCTGAGGATCGTCGCCCTGCAGGTGAGCTGATGTCACGGCCAGGAGCTTCAGTTGACCTCTGACCCTCAGAGTGGCATGGTGAGTGATTTTTGTTCATCTCTGCAGAAGAAGACGGAGGGCACCAGCATCGCTCCGGAGGCTCGGCGCTACATGGAGCGACTGATCAAGCTGGGCCGGAGGAACGGCCTGCACCTGCCCACCGAGACCCAACAGGTGGCGCTGCTTCCTTCTCTCTCCACTTTAACCTGACTGTTTTCACACCTGCTGAAGCAGGTTCTGGTCTGAGTGGGCTCTGCTGAGGTTCTGGAGAACATGTTGCTCTAACAGCCTCCTCCGTCGTTCTTCTTCTCCTTCCAGGAGATCAAGAGCATCAAGAAGAAGCTGAGCAACTTGAGCATCGACTTCAACAAGAACCTGAACGAGGACACCACCTGCCTGAGCTTCACCCGGGAGCAGCTGGGTGAGTCCTGCTCCAGAACCAGAACCTCCACATGGTCCAGGGCCTCCATTGTCCTACCACAAAGTCACAACATTTATCACTGGACTGACTGAATCTGGAGGTTCTGGACAGTTTTCCATGATGCTCCCAGTCTGAACTGGTGTGGTTGTGTGGGACCACCAGGTGGGCTCCCTGAGGACTTCCTGAGTTCTCTGGATCAGGATGGCGACCAGCTGAAGATCACGCTCAAGTATCCTCACTACTTCCCCACCATGAAGAAATGCTTCGTTCCAGAAACCCGCAGGAAGTTGGAGGAGGCTTTCAACTCCCGCTGCAAGGAGGTGTGTTCTCCCCGGGGCTGGGCTGGCCTTCTCCACTGTGGTTTGACCTCTGACCTCCCCATCTGTGTGTTTCCAGGAGAACTCTGTGATCCTGAAGGAGCTGGTGAAGCTGCGAGCTCAGAAGAGTTCCCTGCTGGGCTTCAGCACCCACGCTGACTTCGTCCTGGAGATGAACATGGCCAAGTCTGCCAAGAAGGTGGCCAGCTTCCTGGGTGAGCCCAGCAGAGCCACAACACCGGCCAATCAGAGATACGCTCAGATTAGTACCGATGTTATGGTGATATCTAACTACATCGTATAAGGGTCTCCTGTCTGTCCTGTCTCTGTCTCAGAGGACCTGTCCAGGAAGCTGAAGCCTCTGGGTGAGGAGGAGCGCTCCGTCCTGCTGCAGCTGAAGCAGAAGGAGTGTGAGAAGCGAGGTTTTGTCTTCGATGGACAGCTGCATGCCTGGGATACGCGCTACTTCATGACCCAGGTAGGAGGCGCGCCCAGTCCGCCCTCACGCCACTGACCTGCGTCTGTCCCCAGGTTTTCTCTGGCTCTTGTTGAAGGCAGACGCTTTTTTTCTCTGCTCCCTTCCTCTCATCCTCTGCTTGCTCTGTTTCTGTGTTTTCCTGTTTTGTCTGAACTGGTCAGCCTGACCAGCTGATTATCTCAAATCTCCTGGATGAAATGTAAACAAAGGCACCCCTTCCCATCTCCTCTCCTCTTCTGAAGACACTCAGACAGTCGCTCAAGGACTTGCTCTTAGATAATACCACCCTATCAGAGACTACAAGAACTGTTCATGGAACCACTGCACACATACCCACTCCGTGACATCACTGCCTTCACTGGCTGACCTCTGACCTCATGTTGCTGACCTCTGAGCCTTTTCCTGATGTTTCATTTCTTCACAATTTCTTGCCCTGTCCATCTGTATAGTTTATTACTTTTAGAAATTGTGGAGTACTCATTACTTCAGCTTTACACCTCTTAGGTTATTATCCAGAGAAACTAGTTTTAGTTTTATTCATACTTATCCAGAAACCCAGAACAGGAACATCTAGTTATATATTCACTCAACCCAGAATTGGAATCAAAGTATTATTAGAACAAAAACAACTCCTGGTGTTTTTATTCCTTTGTATTATTTGAATGTTATTACCTGAGATCAACATTATCAGAACAAGATTTTAGAGAAACAGGATCAGTTTAGAAATCACAGACTACTTATCCTTGGACATGGGTTCTACGTTCTGTTTTCTTCTTCTGTTCTTTCCTTTGGTTTGTTGTATTTCCTCTTATCCACTTTGAATTGCCTTGTTGCTGAAAATATAAAATGACCTAACCGTACCCAGGTGGAGGAGACCCGGTACGCGGTGGACCAGAACCTGCTGAAGGAGTTCTTCCCCATGGAGGTGGTGACCCGCGGGCTGCTGGATCTCTACCAGGACCTGCTGGGCCTGAGCTTCCAGCTGGAGGCGGCGCCGTCCGCCTGGCACCCTGACGTGACGCTGTACTGCGTCAGGGACCGCGCCGCCGGCCACGTGGTGGGCCAGTTCTACCTGGACCTGCACCCCAGGTCAGAACCGCGACCGGAACCGGGCCGGGGTGGTTGGTGCCGGGTCAGAACCAGAACCTGTGTGTCCCTGCAGGGAGGGGAAGTACGGCCACGCCGCCTGCTTCGGCCTGCAGCCCGGCTGCTTGCGGCCCGACGGCTCGCGCCAGATGTCGGTGGCGGCCATGGTGGCCAACTTCAGCAAGCCCACTGCGGCGGCGCCGTCGTTGCTGCAGCACGACGAGGTGGAGACCTACTTCCACGAGTTTGGACACGTCATGCACCAGCTCTGCGCCCAGGTCCGCCGCTGAATGGTGAGGTCACAGAAGGTCACGGGGCTCCGCCTCCTGACCCGCTGCTGCTGTGTCCGCAGGCGGACTACGCCATGTTCAGCGGGACGCACGTGGAGCGCGACTTTGTGGAGGCGCCGTCCCAGATGCTGGAGAACTGGGTCTGGGAGGCGGAGCCTCTGCAGAGGATGTCCTGCCACTACAAGACGGGAAAACCCATCCCGGCAGAACTCCTGGACAAACTCATCAAGTCCCGGCTGGCCAACACCGGTACGTACAAACACCGTGGTTCTGGTCCAACCGGGCCGGTCCTCAGAACCTCTGGTCAGAACCTGCAATAAAAAAACGTTCAGCAGTCGGAAATCCAGCATCTCTCTAGCAGAGCGACAGGTTTTCAGTTAAACTTTGATTTTCATTGACGCATAAACAGTTTTCACTGATTGCGTCGCCGTGGTTACTCGAAATGCCAACAAAAGTAACAGTCCAGATGCAGTTGGAGCAGTGCATTTTGAATTGGGACGCACTAAGGTGTAGAACAATAAGTGCCTCCCATGCAACGCTGTGGCCGGCCCCAATAATCATAATAAAACTTTTCCAGCCTATCAAACCATTACTGGCTTCAGAAATGCTGAGTTAACATCTGAAGAAACACTTTGTGCTGCTGAGGACGTCCGACCAGGTGGTGGCAGCAGAGAGCTGCTGCTGCAGCTCAGGAGGCCAACACTTCCTTCTGAAAGCAGTAAAGTAACTAAGTTACTTTTGGACTGCAGGACTGTTTAACCTGCGGCAGATCGTTCTGGCCAAGGTGGATCAGGCTCTGCACACCAGAACCGGACTGGACCCAGCAGAGGAGTACGGCCGGCTCTGCCAGGAGATCCTGGGGATCCCTGCGTCACAAGGTCTCACACACACCCCCCCACACACACACTCACAGCAGAGGCCTACGTTTACATTAGTATGTAATTGATCAGAATGACATGGTTCTCTGATCTGCTGAATAAAGCAGCATAATGTGACGGTGTTTGGTGGCTGTCCTGTCAGGCTAAAGAAACACTTCAGCTGAGAAAACTGTGATTCTTGCAGTGAGGAAAAATCACTCCGTGTTAAAAACAATAACAGGTCAATTTATGTTTTTCAACTGGAAGAATAAAACATTAATATGATAAATGGTGATGTCATCATGATAGCGAGCCGCTGACGCGCTCCGGACACGGAGGGAGAAATGGCCGTTTGACTCTAACTTTAATTCTGTCTGTTGTTTCTCCCTCCATTAACAATGTAACGTTTATGTAGTGAAGCATCACATCCGCACTAATCTGACGTTAAGTAGAAACAGTTATTTGTTTTGGGAGCTGTAGGACTTAAGATAGCATTCAGTTCAACGTTCAGCTAGCTTAGCATGACTTTAGTACTAAGGAAAAGTTCATCAGTACGTCACTATCAATGCGCAGCACTTTATAGATTTATATTGCTGTGTAAACATTTTCGATACGCCTCGAGATTCAAATCAAGTAAAAAATTTCTTACCTTTTGTTCAGAAAAAAAAGCCAACTCTTCTAGTCCACTTTATCCTTAAAAACAGAAAGCAGTTTTTTCTCCCTTTTTTAAACCGTCCTCAACTGTCCAAAGTCAAGGCCCGCGGACCGAATCCGGCCCGCGAACTAATTATCTATGGATCCCCTGGATGATATTTAATTACTATTAGAACCGGCCCGCAGGCCACAGCGGCCGCTGGCGCTTTGCACGCGCCAACACTACATTTCCCACAATGCAACGGTACCCCGCGAAGTCACTGCAGCTCACGAGCCGCTTCATTATTCATCAGCAATCAGAGCAGAGATCAACTTTCAGGTTCCCCCTCCTGAAAAATGACTAAACGTTTAGTGGACACTGAGAACAGGGGGGAGGCAGACAGTGACCACTGTTTTCAGTAACTAGTAATCTAACGTGTTTCTATTTCAAATCAGGTAGTTAGACTACAGTTACTTATCGAAACCACTTTGTGTTATTATCTTCTTTTGTTATTTTATTTCCTCTACGCGTCTTGGGGAGTAACTGCAGTGTGACACTGTCAGCAGGAGATGCGCATTTCGTTGCTGAAAATGAACTATTTTCAGTTTCGGTCGCCAATTCCGTTTGTTGCGGCTTTGGGCTCGTTTTTTCTTTCTAAAGTCACTTGCAAATTTAATGAGTCGCGGTCTGGAAATAATCAGAGATAAACCCCAGAATTTGTCTGACATCCTGTTAGTTTTAGTCCATCATTTCCCGGATGATCCGTCCCGCTGTGTCTTTGTTAATATCAAGTTAATATTTTACCTCTGAATGACGTCGAGCTTCGCTTTGCGCTCCAGAAAACTGCAAACATCGAGACTAATATGATCAGCGCAATAAACGTGAAAACAGCCACGAATGAACGAGTCCGTAAAGTTGTGCAACTAAACGTAATTATAATTATTAATATTAAGATAAGTGTCACAAATATGTGCAGCGGGACATCTGAGTTGTGGAGCCGCTGGAGGAGATCTGGGTGCTGCGCTGATACCAAACACAGGGCCGTAACACAGAACCTGGAGGCCCAGGGAAGGGAGGGGGGGGCTAAAATACTATTTAGTTTTCCAGACAACAGAAACACACAAAAACATGCACAAATTACTAAAGTTTTTCTGTACTGTTGTAACCATTAAACAATCTCCCCTTCAGTTCAACCATATAACTGGAGACACATTGTTGATGTTACCATTATAAAATAACTT
>CAEFZY010030722.1:0-14847 GCA_903066815.1 Brachyrhaphis roseni
TAGTGCAATAGCGGCAGCTAATTCGCAGCACTTGTCCCTAGATGGGCTTTTTTTTTAAAAGTACCTATAAAAATCAATCAATCAAATCAAATCAATCCAACTGACATATAACAGTGCTGGCATCACAGTTTATATGATGTCAAGGCTTTAGATAACAACCAGCTCTGAAGGTCAGTGTGAATTAACCTGTATATTATGCATCATAAAATAGAATCTATATCATTTGTATGTTTTTGTTTGTGCTGTAGAATTTGACCTTAACATAGTGATCAGCATAAAACAACTTATCAAAGCAGGTTTCATTGTAAATAGAAATGAAATAGTTACAGCTGTCCTTTGTAAAGAAACTACTTTCAAAATATACCTTCAAAACAAAAGAAACAAGAAAAACTTTAATTTTTTACCTGCTGCGACACACATAAGCAGAAACACGAAAAGTGTTCGAGTCATGGTGTCATGCTGTGTTAGATTAACTAATAGCAGCGATCACTTATTAGTAATTGCAAAATAAGCATTAAGCCTAAAGCCATTCTACTGCAACAGACTGAATGTTTTGTTTTTTGTGTGGGTAATATTTGAGTGTTTTTTGTTCTTAAATCCTGAAACATAAAGTGGAGTCAGTTGCTTTGGCAACAAGTCTGCGTGTAGCTTGGCCGATACACAGAGAGAGAAAGAAGTGACTTTGAGTTGTACTTCGTTCTTTTCCTTTGCTGTGGAGTATAGCACGGAATTAATAATCCCTGTAGATATTATTACCTATAGGTAATAATACCTATAATCATGGGTTTACAAAAAAACCCTTGAAATTCACATGATTCACATGTGGTCACATGTGAATTTCATGAGATTTTTTTGTACATTTCCAAATTTCATTGAGTTAAGGAAAGTATTCTACTCAGCTATGGATGGCATGTAAAAGAATAGTATTTTTGCTCTCCACCATTGTGCACAAAACTTCCATAAACAATAACATGCAGAGAGTTTATATTTGTAAACCTGATTATGGTTAAGTCAGTGCCTCACCAGCTATGAATCTCACTGCATGTCACTGACCCATGGAGTACAAGCCTGGTCACCAGGCGTTTGCCAACATACCCCAACTCCAGGCCTGGTTCAAGAGTGAGACCCGCGTCCGGGTGAGGGAACACTGTTTCCAATTGTTTTGCTTGTCATAATGGGTCTATGCAACCTGCAAGACTAAAAACGAGGACCATGTAAATTAAAATTGTGCTTTATATACTTATTATCCCAAAAAAAATTATCATTCAGGATTAAAATTAATGGCTGATTTTAATTTTGTCTTCTTTTTGTTCTTTTTCCTGCTTCTTTACAGTAATAAGACTGATTTAAAGAGAAGCAGACCTCACAAACCTCACTGGTTGTTCCAAAATGTCACCTCAAAAATAAAAAATTCTGTATTTAATAACAAGAACAAGGTAAAGAACTTGTTCTTTACCTTGCTCCAAATGAGGCTTCTTTGGAGCCTCATTTAAAGGCGGTAACTAGGACTGCCTTTTACCATTTTGGAAATATTGCCAGAATAAGACAAGTTTTATGATCTGAAAATACAGAGCTCCTTATTCGTTTGTGTCCTCACATATGAACTACTTTTTGATCTATAAATGGTCAGGTCCCTCATTACATTACCAACATGTTGATCCCATATTCTTCAGCCAGAACCTCTCCAGTTAAATATTTTACATTTGTTCTTATCAGCTGTTCTTACCATATTTGGTCAATTTTTTTTGTCTAAGTCTGTAGTTCTCTAGCTTTAGCTGTAAAAAATGCAACATAAGGTTTACTTACTCTTTTCCGTCAATTAGAAAGCAAAGCCTTCAACAAAGTATTTTTGGTCAAGTTTTTAGTGCAGATATCTTAAAACTTTTCAGCTAGATATAGGAGATTGTTTCAACTCAATAATAGCTTAATGGGGCAGTATTATGTGTTTTCCAGACACATAGAACAATTTTATACCTCAATCAAGTAACTATATTACCTTCAGTTGTTATAAAAATGCCATATATGTCAACTATGACTTCTTAATGTAACGTCTTGAAATTGGGCTTCTGTCTCTTTAAAAACTCCTGCTCTTTCTGAAACTCCGCCTTCAGGAAGTCGTCACAACATTGCTCCCCTATTAACACTTTAATAACATTTTTCCCAGTGTTTCACTAGCAGGTAGCTCTTATAATGAGCTCAGTAGATACACACTTCCACCAGGTGTTTGCTAATTGAATCTTCAGAAGGAGTTGAGTGGAGGAGTGGTGGTGCAGGTCTGATCTAAGAGGCAGAAGCTCAGCTTGTAGTTTCTGATTATATTTGAACATGAATGTTAGAATGTTTCAGAAGTGGCGCTTAGTTAACCAAGGCGTTTTGCACAACTGAGGAAGATTAAAGGATTTCTCTAACTTGCATGAAAGAATCAAAGCAAAACTCCAGGTATGTTTTTGATGAGGGAAAACATTCTAACATGATGTAAAACTCAAAAAGGTTGATTTTAAATAATAATACTGTCCCTTCAATATTCATTTTAAAAAGTACTAGTTCCACAGACAGATTTTTTAACAAAATAAAAGTCTTATGATTTGGAGAAAAAAAGTCTGCCAGTGGAACTTGTACTTTATCATTATTATGACATTATTGACTTAAAACAAGCTCCTACATCTTGGAGAGAAGTTGCTTTTGTCAAGTGTAGTAAGATGTTTGCAATATAAGTACACAAAAATACTTGGTAAGATTTTGTGTTTTTGCAATGTTGTGAATATAATATGCATCACAAATTGATGCATAATATTGAGGGAAAACAGCCAGAAGGTCACAAGTTGATCAAATTTAGACTTTATTCAATGAGACAACAGTGGATTTTCTGGGTTGCCTCATAGTGTTTATTTTATCAACCATACTGGTCAGCAGTGTCCCTCTTTGGTTACCATGATTTTCTGTCCGGTTTCACTGAGGAGAGAATTGTGACATAACATAGCAGTGATTCGGTCATTCAACTCAGATTGTATTTATAGCAATAAATAAAACAAAATAAGTCATTTTTCTGGAGACATCCCTTTATATAAACAGCTTTCAATGTCACTTTGGATGAATACCAGGTTGGGACTAAAGCATTTTATTTTACAAAGAATCAGGTTAGGTGACTTAAAATTAACACATAAATTGTGAGTGTGGAGCAGCTGAGTGTACTCACCGCATGTCCTTGCAGAGGAGACACTCATTGCCATAACTTTGTCCATTGCTTCCACACACAGGGCGCACTGTCAATGTACATGTCCAGATCCTTGAATCAGCACAAACAGCCTGTCGGACAGGTGAACAACCCAACATTACATAAAATTCTGCTTCATAATAGTAAGTTTTATTGTAAGATTCAAATTACCTTCCTGTTTTCCCCACAATGGTGCGCAGCAACTTCAGAAAAAAAACAAGTTTATTTTTATGTTTACTTCACAGTTGATATATCCAGCTTTAGATGACTACTTTCAGCCCTGAGTATCAGTACGAATCAAGCTGTAAGGTGTCTATTATGCATTCAAAAGGGAATTTAGATAATATAATGTGTTATTATTATAGGACTTCACTATAAGCAGTGATTACCATAAACAGTTCAAAATATTAAAGCTAAAATAAACTACTTTGAAAAAATACTTTCAAAATAAATTATTTTTTTTACCTGCTGTAATACAGATGATCAGGAGCCCCAGCACAAATTTTCCAGTCATGATGTTTATTGAGGAATAACTGAATGTACAGATCGGTGTGTGTATATATACAGGTCTACTGTCAGTCACCGCCTCTGATTATATGTAGCTGTTTGCTGGGAGTGAGCGACACAGTTGATGACAAAGAGGGGGGAGGTAATACATGTAGAAGTAATAGCAGAAGGGAGAATAGCAGATGTTAAAGAGAAGTCATCTAAGAAACTCTTGGGGCGATGAGTTTCTTGGAGTTCGCCCCGTAATTGGTAGGTTGTCTGTTTGAGCACTTGGTCAAGACGTTTCACAAACTTTGTCTGCTGTTGGTGGTCAGAGGGACTGGTGGTACCAGTCAGACTACCCTGGCTAAAATCCAGTAGATTGCTACCATCAGTGTGTGAATGGGTGAATGTAGTGTGAAGTGCTTTGGAGTCCTCTGGACTTGATAAAGCACCAATCAACCAAAGGCCTTTTATCAATTACCAAAACTATAAGTACCTTGGAATACCATAAACAAATGGCAACCACAAAGAGACCACAAGGAAAGCAGCAACAGGCAAATATCTGCAATGAGTTTATGAGAAGCAAATTCTGTGAAGTCAGCCAAATCACAACAGCAAGGTCCAGGTAACAGTTATGCTGTGCCGGAAATAAGTTGCCCAAAGAATAAAATTTAGACCTGTGATTTAAAAACATGAATATGTCTCAGCACTGCACCCCAAATCCAGTATCCAAAGATGATCCACTAACAGCACAGGAAGCAGATGTCTGGTGAGCATCAGAGCCACCATCCAAGATGAAAGATCCAAGCTCCAAGAATACATCAAGAAGATGAAGCACTCAGTGAATGCCTCACATAGTGAAAACTGGAAGAGGAGGACCTAAAGTAACCATCATAGGAGGAAAAACCCGCATATGGGATGTACCGTCAACACATAGGAGAAATAGTTGATATGACCAAATCCTACAAATGGCTGGCGAGGGGCGGACTGAAGGACAGCACAGTGTGAGGACGTAGATTTTGTGTTTCTGTTTCTAGTTAGTTTTGTCCCTGTGTCGTTTTCCTTCCCTGATTGATTCCTGCTGTCTCTTGTTTCCCTTGATTATCTCCCTGTGTATTTAACCCTTCCTGTGTATTTAACCCTTCCTGTGTATTTAACCCTTCCTGTGTATTTAACCCTGCTCCCTGCCAAATCCTAGTCATTAGTCGTGTCTCATTGTCACCAGTGTGTCTTAGTTCCCTAGCCTCTTCGTTCACCTGTGCTGCCCAGATTTCTGTTATCTTGTTCATTAAAATTATCACTTTCCACTTCAACCTGGGTCCAGCCGTATCAATCCTCACCACCATCAACCTCAACTCATGACACACAGACGCACTGACCATGGCAGCACAGGAGAAGGCCTTGAGCACCATATCTTCCAATTGCAAACAAGATCCCTGTTGCAGGCTTTGCAAAAAAAAAACAATCCAGCCACTCACAGCAGGGTTTAGGATACTAGCAGGAAAGAATACATGGAACACCATAACTAAGAGACTGCTATAGTGAACAGCGATATTCATGCAGAATACGACCTGGGAACCACTGAGTCAAAGTGGGAATCACTCCCTCAGGTAGAGGAGAAAGACTGAGCTAAGCTCCTGTGGGACTTGGCGACAGTGGCAGCGGTGGTAGGAGTCAGTGGGTTGCCGATTCGGTCCCCGCTCCGTCCGCTTCTATCATTATGTCCATGTGTAAGACACTTCATCTGCCTTGCCAGAGGCCACTGTCAGACTGCCTGATATCATATGAATGGTTTTGTCCAGTTTCTAAATAACTTAGTACTCTTGAAATAAGGCAAAACAAACTTACAAATAACTTTTCAGCAAGATACCGGAGTCTGTTTCAGCTCAACAATTTCTTAAATAGGCAGTATTATGAGTTTTCCCAGGCATGCAATTTTATAGCGTAATCAAGAAACTACGCTACTTTCAGTGGTTATAAAAATTACATATTAACAAAGCCCCCTGGGGACATGGGCTTTTGCCTTCCTTCACATTACATTTGAGCTCCCTCGCAATAAATTAGCAGATGCACCCTGGTCCATTTTTTTATACAGTCACAAATGTCAATTTAAAATTTGAAATATATACACATTTAAAGAGCCTCAGTGGAAACATGCTTACTCTTTGATGCAAAGAATTGGTTGAAAATCCATTTATTTATTCAATGTTTAAGTCTGTTTGTGTAAGGTTCAGAAGGGACTGCACGTAAATTAGTCCTTTACTAACTATTCAAACTACCAACACAAAAAAGACATGATCACAACTGTCAGATGACGTTTTTCCCCTTGAGAATAACTCACTGGGTAATAAACAGACACTTTTTTATGGAAGGTTTCTGTTTATATCTTAGAAAAGATGGAAAGGGATGGAAAGCCCGTGTTTGACCTGCTTTGCTTTTGCATTTTGCACATAGGTCTGTGGTGCATTTCTATCCCAAAGAAAAAAATATAAAGCTTCAGATATCTCACAAATGAGATATTAACATAAATGGAAAAACCTTACGAAAACCTTATATCGTAGCAAAACGTACGGTGGCCGCTGTGACAAAGATTTTCAGAATTCATTTATGCCGGATGAACTGATCAGTACATTATTGAGCGAGAACACAAAACTATTGAGGTAACGCAAAAGTTTTGCTTGACAATGCAATACTTTTGGGAGGTTACCCAAAAGAATAAAATCCTTCATGTCTCAAAGGTGGCTCTGTAATATATATCAAATATGACTTAAGAGAAATTTGACTTCTTTGTCTTGAAATTGGGCTTCTGTCTCTTTAAAAACTCCTGCTCTTTCTGAAACTCCGCCTTCAGGAAGTCATCACAACATTGCTCCCCTATTAACCCTTTAATAACATTTTTCCCAGTGTTTCACTAGCAGGTAGCTCTTATAATGAGCTCAGTAGATACACACTTCCACCAGGTGTTTGCTAATTGAATCTTCAGAAGGAGTTGAGTGGAGGAGTGGTGGTGCAGGTCTGATCTAAGAGGCAGAAGCTCAGCTTGTAGTTTCTGATTATATTTGAACATGAATGTTAGTTTCAGAAGTGGCGCTCGGTTCACCAAGGCGTTTTGCACAACTGAGTGGTTGTCATGGAAGAATAAAGGATTTCTCTAACTTGCATGAAAAAATAAAAGCAAAACTCCAGGTATTTTTTTGATGAGGGAAAATATTCTAACATGATGTAAAGCTCAAAAAAGTTGATTTTAGATAATATTGCCCCTTCAACATTAATTTTAAAAAGCACTAGTTGCACTGGCAGTTTTTTGTAAAAAATGTCTTATGAGTTAACAAAAACTCTGCCTGTGGAGCTTCTACTTTATCAATACTTAGACATTATTGACTTAAAACAAGCTCCTACATCTTGGAGAGAAGTTCCCTGTAACATAGTTTTGTCAAGTGTATTGAGATATTTGTGCTATAACTACACAAAAATACTTGGTAAGATTTTTGTTTTTGCAATGTTGTGAATATAATATGCATCACAAATTGTTAAGTAATATTGAAAGAAAAACCAGAAGGTCAGAGGTTGATCAAACTTAGACTTTATTACAATGAGACAACAGTGGATTTTTCTGGGTTGCCTCATAGTGATGATTTTATCAACCATACTGGTCAGCAGTGTCCCTCTTTGGCGACCGAAATTTTCTGGTTGGTTTCACTGAGGAGAGAATTGTGACATGATATAACATCGATTCAGTCATTCAACTCAGATGGTATTTATCGCAATAAATAAAACAAAGTAAGTCATTTTTTCTGGACAATTAGAAGTCAAAATGTGTCTAAGGTGAAAACTTATGTCTATACCATACCAACTTTATTTATAAAGCACTTTATACACAGACAGGACCAAAGTGCTGTACATAATCATAAAATACAATGCAATTATAAAATAGAAGAATTTAATATAAAATAGATATTAATATACAGACACAATAAAACAAAGTGAAACATCTCAGATTGTGCCAAATGCCAAAGAAAAAAGATGGGTCTTAAAAAGGGACATTTAAACAGTGAGTGAAGAGGCCTGTCTAATGCCCAAAGGGAACTGCCACAGAAAAAGCAAGATACTTTCTACTATATTCCCTAACGGATAAAAACACTCAATGACTGATTTGCACTTTTTTGCTGTATTTTTAAAGAGAAAACTGGAGACATCCCTTTATATAAACAGCTTTCAATGTTGTCACATTGGGTGACTACCAGGTTGGGACTAAAGCATTTTATTTCCCAAAGAATCAGCTTAGGTGACTTAACATTAACACGTGAATCATGTTTGTGGAGCAGCTGAGTGTACTCACTGCATCTCCTTGCAGAGGAGACACTCATTGCCATAACTCTGACCATTGCTTCCACACACAGGCTGCAACTTGAGTGTGCATGCAAAGATCTTTGGATCAGGACATTTAGCCTGTTGGACATATAAAAACCCAGCATTACATCAAGTTCTGTTCAAACATAGTACGTTTTATTCATAGAGGAAATAAATATTTGATACTAAGATTCATATCACCTTTCTTGATCCAGCCTTGCCTGCAGCAACTTTAGAAAAAAAGAAAGCAAGTTTATTTTTTTAATCCGACTTACATTTCACCATGTTTACTTCACAGTTGATATATCCAGCTTTAGATAACTACTTTCAGCCCTGAGTATCAGTACGAATCAAGCTGTAAGGTGTCTATTATGCATTCAAAAGACAATTTAGATAATTCAATATGTGTTTTATTATCGTAGGAAGTCACCATAATGCAGTGAACAGCAGAAAAAAATAACAATATTATTTGTAAAATAAAGAATACAATTTTAAAAAAATTTGCATAAACAGTTTAAATATATCCTTTGTAAAAAAAAAATGTAATAAAAAAAACTACTTTGAAAATATACTTTAAGAGCAAAATAAACCAAAAAAAGATTTTTTATTTATTTTTTTTTACCTGCTGCAACACAGATGATCATCAGCCCCAGCAAAAGTCTTCCAGTCATGGTGTTTGTTATGACTAACTGAGTGGACAGATCAGTGTGTGTGTATATACAGGTCTACTGTCAATCACCGCCTCTGATTATATGTAGCTGTTTGCTGGAAGTGAGCAACACAGGGACTCCCTGATCCACACCTCCAGGGACGTCACAACGTAATTTGATCTTGATGAGGACAAAAAAGTTAAAGTAATACATGTAGAAGAAATAGCAGAAGGTAGAACAGCAGATGGTAAAGAGAACTCAGCCAAGAAACTCATGGGACGATGAAGTAGGAGTTTGCCTCATAATTGGTGGGTTGGCGGTTTGAGCGCCCGTTCTGTCCGCCCTCATCATTGTGTCTTTGGGCACCAACTTTGTCTGCTGGTGGTGGTCAGAGGGACCAGTGGTACCAGTCAAACTACCTTAGCTACAAACCAGTAGATTGCTGCCATCGATGTGTAAATGGGTGAATGTATTGTGAAGTGCTTTGGGGTCCACTGGACTTGATAAAACAACCACAGGCCATTTACCAATTACCAAAACTATAAGTACTTTGGAATACCATGAACAAATGNAAAAAAATGGCAACCACAAAGAGACCACAAGGAAAGCAGCAACAGACGAGTACCTGCAACGAGTAAGGCAAATTCTGAGAAGCCAGCTACATAGCAAGAGCAAGATCTGGGTAACTGATATGCCGTGCCAGTAATAAGTTGCCCAAAGAATGAAATTTAGACCTGCGATGTTAAAACATGAATGGTTTTCAGCACTGGATCCCAAATCCAGTATCTACAGGCTATTCACTAACAGCACAGGAGGCGAAAGAACGCAAAACCCATTGTGAGGTAACGCAAAAATATTGTGAGGTAAAGCAAAAGTATTGCTAGGGAATGCAATACTTTTGCGAGGTTACACAAAATTTTAAAAATCTTGGGGTCTCTAATATATATATCAAATATGACTTTAGAGAAATTTGACTATTTTGTCTTGAAATTGGGCTTCTGTCTCTTTAAAAACTCCTGCTCTTTCTGAAACTCCGCCTTCAACATTGCTTCCCTATTAACCCCTTAACATTTTTCCCAGTGTTTCACTAGCAGGTAGCTCTTATAATGAGCTCAGTAGATACACACTTCCACCAGGTGTTTGCTAATTGAATCTTCTGAAGGAGTTGAGTGGAGGAGTGGTGGTGGAGGTCTGCTACACAAAAATACTTGGTAAGATTTTGTATTGTTGCATTGTTGTGAATATAATATGCATCACAAATTGTTAAATAATATTGAAAGAAAAACCAGAAGGTCAGAGGTTGATCAAACTTAGACTTTATTACAATGAGACAACAGTGGATTTTTCTGGGTTGCCTCATAGTGTTGATTTTATCAACCATATAAGTCAGCAAGTTCCATTTTTGGCGACCATGATGCTCTTCTTGGATTCACTGAGGAGAGAATTATGACATATCAAAGCAAGAATCAGTCATTCAACTCAGATGGTATTTATAGCAACAAATAAAACAAAGTAAGTCACTTTTCTGGACAATTAGAAGTCAAAATGTGTCTGAAGTGAAAACATGTCAAGAAAAGATAGGAATTCATACTTTCTACATTCTCCAAAAAATAAAAACACTCAACAGTTGATTTGCACTTTATTGCTGTATTTTAAAGAGAAAAACTGGAGAGATCCATTTGTATAAACAGTTTTCAATGTTGTCACATTGGGTTGCTAGGACGGAACAAAAGTATTTTTAAATTTTCCAAAGAATCAGCTAAGTGACTTAAAATTAATATGCGAATCCTTGAGGGTCTAGGAGCTGTGTGTACTCACCTTATTTCAAGGCAGAGCATACACTCATTGCCATAAGTCTTTCCATCACTGCCGCACACAGGGTGCCAAATCTTTGTGCATCCGTAGATCTTTTCAGTAGGACAATTAGGCTTTCTGACCTGTAAAAAACGCAACGTTACACAAAATTCTGCTGAATCATAGTTAGTTTTATTCATACATTTAATTCACCTCTAATTTCACCGTATGACTTTTCTTAGACTTCTTGCGTGCAGCACCTACAAAAAAAAGAAAGGAAGTGTCTCTTTTATAAGCCAACTTACATTTAACAATGTTGACTACAAAGCTGATATTAATACTTTTAGCCCTGATTATTAGTATGAATCAAGCTGTAAGGTGTCCATTATGCATTCAAAAAAGAATGTTAATAATTTTGGATGTATTTTTTTACTGTAAGACTTAACCATAATGTAGTGATCAGCATAAACAGTTAAAAATGTCCTTTATAAAAAATTTAATTAAATTAAAAATAAATAATACATTGAAAAAATGCCTTTGAAACAAATTAAACAAGAAAAAACTTAATTTTTTACCTGCTGCAATACAGATGATTAGAAGCCAGAGCACGATAAGTTTTCCGTTCATGGTGGATAACTCCGAATAAGCAGATATGCGTGTGTATATATACAGGTCTACTATCAGTCACCGCCTCTGATTATATGTAGCTGTTTGTAACAAACAGGAGTGTGTTGCTCACTCCTGTTTGCTAGGAGTGAGCCACACAGTGACTCACTGATCCACACCGAAATAATTTTTTTAGCACGAAATCAGACTGTTATTTGGTCTGGATGATGACAAAACGAGGGAAGGTAATACATGTACACACTAAGAAGTGTATTTGGGCTTTAGTTCATCTTATGGACTTTTTTACATTAATCTCACTTTATTTGTTTGGTTAGTGATGACAACTTGCTTTTTGGTGTTGAATTAACTGAAAAGTTGCACATTTTAACTTAAAGGAACTTTTTACTTTTGGTTTTACTTGAAACAATTAAGTTCAGTGCCGCGTTCCTATCCAAAAGGTGACGTCATGACGCAAGCTACATGACAATCTTTTGTCAATTGGGGCGTTGTGGTGGTGCAGGTGTAGGGCACAACCCATATATGAAGGCCTTTGTCCTTGATGTGGCCGCAGGTTCAATTCCCGGCATGATGACCTTTGCCACATGTATTGCCCCTCTTTCATTACCCACTTTCCTGCCCAACTACTCTCAAATAAAGGCCACCACAGCCAATAAAACCTTTTTTAAAAAAAAGACCCTTTCTTAGTTGACATCTTTATTTGAAGTAAACTACATGACTTGAGTAAGACTGACTTAAATTTGTCAAGTTAAACCAAATTAATAAATTACGTTGGATAAATGTAATTTAATTATTGTTACTAATTGAAACAATTAAATTAAGTTGTTTCAACTATTTTCTTTTTTCAGTGTAGAAGTAATAGAAGCAGATGTTAGAGAACTCAACCAAGAAACTCATGGGGCCATGATGCCAACAGAAGTAGGAGTTTGCTCCGTAATCGGTGGGTTGCCGGTTTGAGCACCCTTTCTTTCCTCTTTCATCGTTGTGACCTTGGGCAAGACGTTTCACCAACCTTGTCTGCTAGTGGTGGTCAGAGCGACCAGTGGCACCAATCACACTACCTTAGCTACTATCCAGTAGAATGCAACAACCAGAGGACTTGCTTTATCAAGTCCAAGACATTTACCAATTACCATAACTATGAGTACCATGGAATACCATAAACAAAAGGAAAGCAGCAACAGGCAAATTGCGAGTAAGGCAAATCCTGCGATGTCAGCTAAATCACAATAGCAAGATCTGAGTAACAGACCGGGTAACAGCAATAAGTTGCCCAAGAAATTTAATTTTGACCTGTGATGTTAAACATGAATGGTACTCACCACTGCACCCCAAATCCAGTATCTACAGGCTATCCACTAACAGCGCAGGAGGCAGATGTCCTACATCAGTACTCACCAGACATACTGAAATATCCAAGCTCAGAATATCCAAATCCAAGCTCTGATGTATTCATCTTCTTGCATTCAAGAAGTTGCATTCAATGTTGTCGGAAGAAAGGGATTCATCTTCTTAATGTCAGTTTTGCCGTCACTTGAATTCGTAGTTGCCAGCTGGGTGGTAACAGGGGTGGCAAGGCTCTCAGTTGGGGTGGCAACAGCCAAACCCTGCCACCCCAGTGGAAAGAGAGCAGAAGCTTTGAGTACAAGTTTTGAGAAGAAAGACATTTCGGACTGAAAATGTGTGGAAAAATCCCCCCATAGTGCAGCTGAATGGTTGCCATGGGACATTAAAGGATTTCTCAAACATGTATGAAAGAATCAAAGCAACATGCCAGGTATGTTTTTGATCAGGGAATAACATCATTTTTTGAGCTTTTGATGTAAAGCTCTAAAAAGTAGATTTTAGATAGTAACGCTGCCCCGTTAATATTAATTTTTAAAAAGTACTAGTTCCACTGGCAGTTCCTTTCACTTAAAACATGGAAAAAATGTTTCATGTGTTGCTAAAAAAATCTGCCCATGGAATATTAAGAAATTATTGACAAGCTTCTACATCTTGGAGAGAAGTTGCATGTAACTTAGTTTTGTTTTATTTCAAATGTACTATAATATTTGCACTATAAAACAAAAACACTTGGTAAAATGTTGTGGTTTTGCAGTGTGGTGAGCACTAATGAAACCACAATTTATACACAAATTGTTGTATAATATTGAGAAAAGCAGCCAGAAGGTCACAGGTTGATGAAACTTAACTTTATTACAATGCGGCAACAGTGGACATAATTTTTCTGGGTTGCCTCATAGTGTTGATTTTATCAACCACACAGGTCAGCAGGGTCCCTCTTTGGTGATCCAGATGTCCCTTTTGGTTTCACTGAGGAGAGAATTGTGACATGACATTGCAGCGATTCAGTCATTCAGCTCAGATGTTATTTATAACAACAAATAAAACAAATTAAGTCATTTTTCTGGACAATTAGAAGGCAAAATGTGTCTAAGGTGAAAACTTGTGTCAAGGAGGGACAGGAACTCCTTTAAATAAGAAAAACACTCCATGTTTGATTTGCATCTACATATACTACCAGGTTGGGACTAAAGCAATTTATTTTTCAAAGAATCAGGTCAGGTGACTTAAAATGAACGTGTGAACCGTGAGTGTGGAGCAGCTGTGTGTACTCACAGTATCTCCTTGCAGAGGATACACTCATTGCTGTAAGTGACTCCATTGCTGCCGCACACAGGGTCCAAAATCTTTGTGCATTTCCCGATCTTTCCATCAGGACAAGAAGGCTGTCGGACATTTGAACAACCAACATTATGTGAAATTTTGCTCAAACATAGTAAGATTTATTCATACAGGAATGAATGTTTAATTCTAAAATTCATATCACCTTTCTTGTGGATCCAGACTTGCTTGCAGCATCTTTAAAAAAAAAAGGGCATTTTTTCATAATCCAATTTACATTTAACCATGTTGACTTCAGAGTTGCAATATCCAGCTTTAGATAACTACTTTCAGCCCTGAGTATCAGTACAAATCAAACTGCAAGGTGTCTATTATGCATTCAAAAGAGAATGTAGATAATTTAATGTGTGTTATTATTATTGGACTTCACCTTAATGCAGTGATTAGAATAAACAGTTAAGAATCTCCTTTGTAAAAACAAATAAATAAAAACTGCTTTGAAAAAGTGCCTTCAAAACAAATTAAATAAGAAAATGCTTAATGTTTTTACCTGCTGCAATACAGATGATCAGAAGCCCCAGCACAACAAGTCTTCCAGTCATGGTGTTCGTTGATGAATAACTCCGAATAAACTGATATGCAGGCGTGTATATACAGGTTTACTATCAGTCACCGCCTCTGATTATATTTAGCTGTTTGTTAGGTGTGAGCTGTTTGTTAGTGACTCACACCTCCAGGATGTAAAGCAGGGACATCAGAATGTAATTCATAACTATACCTTGGAAAAGCACAGACAAATGGCAACCACGAAGAGCCCACAAGGAAAGCAGCAACAGGCAAATATCTGCAACGAGTAATGCAGATTTTGCGAAGTCAGCTGAATTGCAAGAACAAGGTCCGGGTAACTGATATGCCTTGCCGGTATTATGTTGCCCAAATAATGAAATTTAGACCTGTGATGTTAAAAAAAAATTATACTCATCACTTCACACCAAATCCAGTATCCACAGGTTATCCAAGAACAGCACAGAAGCAGGCCTTGAGCACCAGAGTAATAGAGGCCCCAGATCTGCCATACCAGTTAAGAACATTTGTGCA
>CAEFZY010030724.1:0-17757 GCA_903066815.1 Brachyrhaphis roseni
CTATCTATCTATCTATCTATCTATCTATCTATCTATCTATCTATCTATCTATCTATCTATCTATCTATCTATCTATCATCTATCTATCTATCTTTACACTAGGTGGTGCTGTTGCACGAATGCGCTGATTCAGAACTTAAACCGGAAGCAGAAGAAGAAGAATGGCTTCTTGCCTTCCGCGCTAACAGTTGTTTTTTTTTTTGTAATAAATAAATAAATTAAATATTCTGGAAATAAGCTATTTTCCTGTCGGCCAGTTATAAATACTTACTCCAACCAGAGGACAGAATTAAAGCGGTATGTTGTTGTGTTTCAAATGTTTTAATTAAGTTTAAACGGAGCAGGTTAGCATCATGGTTAGCATAGCGGCTAAGATAACTGTGGCACTTTCTAATTAAAATTCGTTTTTAATCTTTGTGGTTATTTTATTTGTTCATATTCATTACGTAAATATCAGCCACTGTATTATTAGTGACTCGGTTCGTGTTTCGGTGTGAAGAATTTGGACTCCAGACAGTTTTCTGGTTAACTTCCATTGAACCGGTTCCATGTTTTCCAGGATTTTTCAGGATTTTTCCAGACCATGCTGTCCGCTCTGTGATCCACTAACAGCAGCATCATGGAGCGTCCTTCAAAGGATGGGGAGCCTCCTGCTGTCCTCGACGTCACCACCAGCGAGAAGGTAATAATTATGAATAATTCTGGTTCGGATCAATAAAAGGATCCAGACTGAGAGAAACTGATCACCCAAATACTTCTATCTGTTTCAAAACTTCTGATCCGAAAGAAACATTGAATTAAAGGCTCTCCAGAGAGTTGTAGATTTTACATGAAGGTCCTCCTGTAGCAGTCTGCGTTCCAGCGGTCATGAAGCGGATGCTCAGGGTTGGCCATCATTTATGAAGAATCATTCTTTGCACCTGTCCACCTTTAGATCAGGTAGTCAAGAAATATGGTCTGTCACCATAGCAACCGTCTCCTGTCATGGCGATAAGGTCGGAGCTCCATCATCTACATGTAGCTTCTTCGCTTTGAGTAAAGGAGGCAGCTGAGTTGGTTCTTCTGATGCAGACGCTTCCTTTTAGAAATTCTCTGTGATCCTGGAGAGACGATGGATCCTTTCTGGCCTGGAATATCCTGGATTTCAGCATTTCGTCTGGGTTTCCTTCAGCGATGAAGGAAAGAAGACAGACATTTAATAGATATTTATGGAGCAGCAGTTTCTGCTGCAGAGATAAAACAAAATGATTGTTGTTTTAACTGAAACATTTCTCAGTTTTTTTCTTTAGAAACCAGAAAATGTTTGTTTTTTCTACTTCAGGTGGTGGAGCTGCTGAACCAGGCGGCTCTGATCCCCACGGATGAAAAGCTCACTGTTCTCAAACAGGTTTGTTTATTTTCTCTGCAGTAAAATCCATTATTCTGTGTGATTTCGAGGGGGCGCCCCCTGCTGGCAGGTGGTGCTGCAGTAGCTCTGATTCTCAGTTTGTCTCCTTCAGGTTCAGGAACTTATCATCAACAAGGAGCCGTCTCTTCTGGACAACTTCCTGGATGTAAGTATGGAAAAATTAATGAAAATAAAACTGGATGAAGACTTTTACACCTAGAATAAAAACACTGTTCTATCATTAACCTCATAATAAATAACTCAATTCTTCAGTTTTAATGATGTATTTACAGCAATCTTCACATTTACTGCCCCGTGCTGGTCAACATGTGTAAAAAATTAGGAAATCAATTGATCTTATTGACGGATGGATGGTTTGACAGTTTGCATTTTAACTATTTAATGGCATATTTAATAAACGATCTATCTAGTTAGGCATTTATTGATCACACATTACATGAAATGATTTAAAGATGTAAGTGACTTTCCATTTAAAAAGATACAAATTCAGCTTTAGTTCTGTTTTTATTAAATGGATTGTTGTTAATTTTATTATATTCTTCTCTCATTAATAAAGATTTTTATTTTAAAGTCGAACTTGATGAAGCTGCCAATCAATCAGAGTTTATATTGATCATATTTTAGTGTTTTAATCTGATTTTAAATGTTTCTGTTGCTCAGGAGATCATCGCCTTCCAGACGGACCGGTCCATGGAAGTCAGGAAGTTTGTGATCGGGTTCATCGAGGAAGCCTGGTGAGGTGCCAGAACTCTGCTGGTTCTGGTTCTGATTTCCCTCCAGAACCTCACTTTCTGTCGTTTCTGACCCGTTCAGCAAACGGGACAACGAGCTTCTGCTGCGGCTCATCGCCAACCTGAACCTGCTGCTGAAGGACGACAGCGTCAACGTGGTGAAGAAGGCCATCCTGTCCCTGACGCAGCTCTACAAGGTCGCTCTGCAGGTAGGAGGAGCGGGCCGACCGGACCGGAACCCAGCAGAGAGAACCCGACCTTTTACCTGATCCAGTTCCGGTTCTTCCCGCCAGTGGCTGGTCCGGTCCCGGTCGGTGTCGGAGATGCAGGAGGCCTGCTGGGACTTGGTGTCCCAGATGACCGGAGACGTTCTGAGCATGCTCGACTCGGAGAACGACGGCGTCCGGACGCACGCCATCAAGTTCACCGAGTCGCTGATCGTCACGCTGTCGCCGCGGACGCCCGAGTCCGACGTCCCCAAGAGACAGGAAGGAGACATCAGCCTGGACAAGGTTCCCAGGGACCACCCCTACATCCGCTACGGTACGGCCCGGGTCAGAGGTCAGAGGAGGCGTGGCGGCGGCAGTGCTAACCGTGTCTCTGGTCTGCAGACGCTCTGTGCGACGAGGGGAAGGCGGCGCTGGACAAGCTGCTGAAGTTCATGGTTCACCCGGCCATTTCCAGCATCAACCTGACAACCGCGCTCGGCTCCCTAGCAACCATCGCTAGGCAACGGCCCATGTTCATGTCCGAGGTGGTGCAGGCCTACGAGACGCTGCACGGTGAGGGTCAGAGGTCACACAGCCAGAAAATCTACTGATGGACGGATGGATGTTTTGTTGGATGAACAAATGGAGGGATGACAGTTTGATGAACAGACTTATTGATTAAAGTGATTAATTGATAATTACCCCCCCCACAGCCAACCTGCCCCCCACCCTGGCCAAGTCCCAGGTGAGCAGCGTGAGGAAGAACCTAAAGCTGCACCTGGTGTCGGTTCTGAAGCATCCGTGCAGCCTGGAGTTCCAGGTCCAGATCGGCACGCTGCTGCTGGACCTGGGCATGCCGCAGAGCGAGATCAGCCGCAACACGCCGCCGCCGCGCGAGCAGAGGAAGCGCCCGCGCTACGAGCCCGCCGCCGAGGGCAAGAAGGTCAAGATGGGTGAGTGACCCCCCTCGCCCGGCTCCGCCCATCCGCCCGCGGCCTAATCAAAGTCCCGTTGCCCTCAGAGCCGGCGCTCATCGAAGACGACGAGGACAAAGAGGAGCCGGTGCCGCTCGCCGCCCCGAAGCCGGCGGCCGCCCCGACTCCGCAGTCGGCCATCGACCTGACGGCCGAGTTCCTGCGACCCCTGCTGACCCCGGAGAACGTCGCCAACCTGGTGAGGCGCCGCCACTTCCTGTCTGTCTGCGTCGCCCTGGACCCGTCCCGCTGACGCCCGTCTGTCTGCCAGGTGCTCATCAGCATGGTGTACCTGCCAGACGTCATGCCGGCGTCCTTCCAGGCCACCTACACACCTGTGGAGTCGGCCGGAACCGACGCCCAGATCAAACACCTGGCCCGGCTGATGGCGACCCAGATGACAGCGGCTGGGATTGGACCAGGTCAGTGCCACTAACGGCCGCAGGGCTAGCTGTGCTAGCATGATGGTTTACTAGGCTAGCTGCATTAGCATGAGGAGCTGGAGGCTTCAGAGTTTCTGTGGATAATGAGTCTGAGCAGCTTCAGCAGCATGTTGGTGACTGACCAATCAGAAGCCCAGGCAGCTGTGACTTCACAGTGATGCGGCCGTGTTTCCTGTCAGGTCTGGAGCAGTGCAAGGCGCGGGAGGACGAGTCGGGGAAGGAGGAGCTGGCGGAGGATGAGTCGGGGGGGAAGGACGTCCTGATCAGGCGGTCGCTGTCCTCCATGGTGGGCCAGGCCATCTCTGTGGTGGGCGGCTACAGCGAGAAGCCGCCCGCCCCCGAGGTGCCCGCCGTCAAGAGGCTTCCTGAGCCCATTCTGCCCTCCGTCCAGACCAAGTGAGCCCTCCGGAACCAGAACCGACCCGGTAATCTGTATCCTGCCCTGACGCTGTGCTCCTCTGCAGAATGGCGGGCGCCGGCGGCAGGAAGAAGGTGTTCCGCCTGGCGGACGTGGTCCAGCCACTGTCCGACTCGCAGATCGGAGCGCTGTCCTCCAGAGCCGTGAAGCGCATCCTGCACTCGGAGAAGGCAGTCACCCAGAGCGGCATGTCCCACGTAAGAGGCGAGGGCGGTCAGGTCCGGTCCATCTGGAAAAATGGTTTTAGGTCTGGATGATCAGAGATGAACGGAAACAGGAAGTTTATCTTTCTAGATATTAATAACAATAATCTGTTTTTATTGTCAGTAAAATCCGAGTGTTGAATATTTGATACTAAAATTTTAAAGTTTTTCTTACTGCCTCTTGTCCCACTAAGTATCGACATGTATTTGGCAGAAGCTAATGCTAACCTGCTTGTTTTGAAGCCTGGCCAGTTAAGCTCCGCCCCTACTCCACCTTCTCTGCATTGAAACGCTGTCAGTGATGTTGACAAATCATATTTTGCTTTAGGCCCAATAACGTTTTTGCCAAAGTTAAAACAAAAGTAGAAAATACCTGAAAGCATCACCAGTATTAGGTTTTGGTGCTTGTGCCGTTTTCTGATTGGCTGGTTGCCTCGTGATCGAGGAATACTCATCTGTGATTGGCTGGGTAAGTCTCACGTTTCCATGGATATGTTACGATGATGATGCTGCAGGTCAGGGTGAAGCTGCTGTCCCGGCTGGTGACCCAGTTCGAGGGCGTGATGAAGGAGGACGTCCTGGACTACGTCCTGGAGGACATGCGTTGCCGTAGCGACTTGGCCTTCTCGCTGCTGTACCAGGAGTACAACAGCTACCTGAGCCAGCTGCCGGCCGGCCTGCTGGATGGATACGACCACTGCCTCTACACGCTGCTGTCCGGGCTGCAGGAGAAACCCGAGCAGAGGGACGGGTCAGTGGGGCGGCCGCCATGATGTCCACTCTGTCCTTCTCCCTACACACTTCCTTCCTCATTTCCTTATTTGTGTCGATCCGGTTCCAGGTTTTTCCAGTCACCAGTTTCTGTTGAAATATTGAACATAAATTCAAAGATGAATTATTTTTGGCTTAAGCTGAATTTCTGGGGAAGAATCTGGAATGTCCAAAGCAACCGGATCAGTCTGACCCGTTTCCTGTTCCAGGCTCTTCACCAAGCTGGTTCTGGAGGCTCCCATCATCACTGAGTCGGCACTGGATGTGATCCGCCGCTACTGTGAGGACGAGGTAACCGAGACGCACCGTCCCCCGCCTGGCTGTCCTGCTGAGCTGTCTGCTGACCTCTGACCTCTGTTTCAGTCCCGGGTTTATCTGGGCATGACGACGCTGAAGGAGCTGATCGTCAAGAGGCCGTCCAGGCAGTTCCAGTACCTCCATGTTCTGCTGGACCTCAGCTCCCACGATAAAGAGAAGGTCTGGTTCTGCTGACTGGGCCTGGTCGGGCCGGACTGGTGCCACTGGTTTATACTGGTTTCATCAAATCCATTCGTCCATCTGTCCTGATTTTATACATGAAAATAGACCAAATAGTGCCTGATCAATCTGAATCTGAACTAATGCTAATGCTAAAGCTAAGCTCTGATAAATCTTGTTCTCTCGATCTTCTCAGCTGCTTGTTGTTAGCCAAAGCTCTGATAAACATAAATCTGACGCTAGTGCTAAAGCTAATGCTAAGGTAGAGCTGTCGATGTGCTGCAGGTGCGCAGCACAGCCCTGGCCTTCCTGAAGAGGATGTATGAGAAGGACCACCTGAGGGACTACATCGAGAAGTTTGCCCTGAACTACCTGCAGCTCCTGGTTCACCCGAACCCACCCTCGCTGCTGTTCGGCGCCGATAAGGATACGGGTCAGCGTCCCTCACCGACCCGTCACAGCGCAGGAAGCGGCTACGTTTCCAGAGGGACTAATGTCTGATGTCCCTGCAGAGGTTGCTGCTCCGTGGACGGAGGAGACGGTGCGACAGTGTCTCTTCCTCTACCTGTCCCTCCTTCCTCTGAACCACCGGCTGGTCCATGAGCTGGCGTCCGTCTACACCGAGGCCATCGCCGACATCAAGCGCAGCGTGCTGCGCGCCATCGAGCAGCCGGTGAGTCCGTCCTCATGTCTCCTCTAGGAGACGTTTGACCAGACATTGCAGGGTGTATGTATACTTATGACCCCGTGTGGATCAGGAGAGTCAGCCGGTCTGGATCTGCAATCCGACCCAACAGTGAAAAGTTAACTACACTCATGAAGCAATTTTTATAAACATCAGTTCTGTTGATGCTACGCGTTTGGCAGAAGCTAGCCATTTACATCATCACGTTATTCAGTGGAAGCTAATGCTAATGCTAATTTCATCCGTGTATCAGTGACATTACACGTCGTCCTCAACAGGACCAAATTTATCATTATGCCTCCACTTGTACGCTTGTGAATTTACTTTGCTACTAACAGCTAAGGAAGTTAGTGCTTTAGAATGAATTTAGGGGAAGCTAGCAAGCTAAGCGTGTAGCCTACTGCTGTATAAATGCATCGGCTGGCAAAATGAGCGTTTTCTGTGTTTAATGAAGACATCTGAGGCATCATTCCTCCTACCTGTGAGCCTGCAGCACATGTTCTCTGTTCTGGATCTGAGACATTAGTAGTTAGAATGACTGTAGATCTATAGAGCTGTAGCTCATCCTGACTGTTTGGGTTTTTGTCCTTGCAGATCCGCGGGATGGGGATGAACTCTCCAGAGCTTCTTCTTCTGGTTGAAAACTGTCCTAAAGGGGCGGAGACTCTGGTCACTCGCTGTTTGCACATTTTGACCGATAAAGGTAGAAAAGATCTGAACCCAGACAGAAACATGAAGGTCCAGATTGGACCGGTCCGGTTCTGATGCGTGTCATTCCTCCGCCCAGTGCCTCCGTCGCCGGAGCTGGTGGAGCGGGTCCGGGACCTCTACCACAAGCGTGTTCCGGACGTTCGCTTCCTGATCCCGGTCATCAACGGCCTAGAGAAGGTGGAGTTGCTGTGGAAACGGGTCGGTCCGGCGCCGCTCGGCTGGCGTTTCGCTGACGGTTCTGTGTCCTCCTCAGAGTGAAGTCATCCAGGCTCTGCCGAAGCTCATCAAGCTCAACCCGATCGTCGTGAAGGAAGTCTTCAACCGGCTGCTGGGAACTCAGCACAGTACGGTTCTGATTCCCCACCAGGGGGCGCCGCTTCCCCCGCGTTACTGCGAGGCTTCAGATGTTCTGTAACAGCTGAGGGTGTAAAATATCTGGTTCTGGTGGTTTGGTACCAAATGAACACAGCAGGATGTTTGAGTGGGAACCACAAAGCGAAGTGAATGGTTCTGTAGGGAAACTTTTAGACGTGACGCCACAGAGGACTTGAAACATTAGTTTGAGTCAAATCAGGAACAACGTTACTGGTTCTGGAGTCTGGATCCAGCGACCTGCAGGTCCAATCAGCCAGAGTCAGCTGATGAGATTTTCTCAGCATGTTGGTGCAGCTGGATCACCAGGCAGTTTAAAGATGTTTTACTGTCAAACCAGAGCAAAAGGAAACAAACCTGTTTATAAATTATTTGTCTTGATGACAGCGAAGCAGGTTAGCGGTTAGCCTTTAGCTAACAGGTGCTGTTTCTGCCAGTGAATCTGGTTTCTGTTGGCAGGTGAGGGAAGCTCTTCGGTTTCTCCGCTGACTCCAGGAGATCTGCTCATCGCCTTGCACAACATCGACTCAACAAAGTGCGACATGAAATCCATCATCAAAGGTCAGAGTTCAGACATCAAGCTGCTGCAGCGTCCCAGCGTTTCAGTAACACCCTGATGTGTCACGAAGCCTGAGAACAAACCAAGCAGCAGAAATATCAAGTTTAACTGAATCATTTACACCTGTGATGTTTACATCTTAATGCCCAGAAATAAGAAAACGGATTCTAAAGTAACAAAACGAAGATTTATGTAAGAGGACAAACTTTATTAGGTATTGTTTTAAACGAGCTGTCCAAAGCTAACACTGTGGCGCTGCACCGACAGTATTTAGTGGAAAGTAATGCTAAGGTGTTACATTCAACCATGTTAATGCGTCGCTGACTTGTGTTCTATCGCCCTCTAGAGGGCCAGATCTGTTGCAATCTTCATCCTCACCACTAGATGTCAGTATTCCTATAAGGTTTTTGTATTTTCAGGATGGTTTTGGTGATTAAACATGTCTGCTCTCCTGTGTGGTTACTTTGTGTCCTTTGGACCGACAGCCACCAACCTGTGCTTCGGGGAGAAGAACGTCTACACATCGGAGGTTCTGGCAGTGGTGATGCAGCAGCTGATGGAGCAGAACCCGCTGCCCATGCTGCTGATGCGCACCGTCATCCAGTCCCTCACTATGTACCCGCGCCTGGGCGGCTTCGTCATGAACATCCTGTCCCGCCTCATCGTCAAGCAGGTGAGCCGCCGCCGCCGGGTCGGCCGACTCCATCGGGTCAGCGCCTGACCTCCACCCGTCCTCCAGGTGTGGAAGTACCCCAAGGTGTGGGAGGGCTTCGTGAAGTGCTGCCAGCGGACCAAGCCGCAGTCCTACAGCGTTCTGCTGCAGCTGCCGCCGCCGCAGCTGGCCAGCGTGTTCGAGCGCTGCCCGGAGATGAGGGCGCCGCTGCTGCAGCACGTCCTGTCCTTCACGCCGCATCAGGTCAAAACTTTTCTCGCTTCCTGCCCGCTGCGCTGCGCCACGCTCCTGACCGTCCCCCTTCCTGCCCACAGCAAGCTCACATCCCGACCTCCATCATGGCGGTGCTGGAGGCCCACAAGAAGCCCGACCCGGTGCCAGCGGAGCCGGTTCTGGAGGTCAGCACCGTTCCTCCCTCTGCGTCTGACAGGGTCCAGGCTCTCACTGTCCTCTGATGTTCCAGGAGGAACCTTCAGAACCGACTGTCGCACAGCAACCAGGACCCGGACCAGAACCAGTACCAGGACCGGCGCTACAGCAGGAAACCGTTCTGCTGAGGGACGAAGAGGAACCGATGGAACAGGAAGAGGCGGAGCCACCGACACCTGAGGCCACCGACCCGATTCACCAGGTGAGCTGACTTCCTGTTCTGAAGGGTCACCACGACCCGACTCGGGTCCGAAAAACCAAACGAAAGACTCTAGAATGGACTCGTGGTGTGAGACTCGAGTCTGAGTCCCAGTGGTTCTGGTTCTGACCCAAAACAGGAACCTGGTCAGTTAAAGTCTGGAGGAACTTTTCTGCAGGAGGAAGAGCTGAAAGCCGCAGAGGAACCAGAACCAGAACCGGGCCAGGAGCCATTGGAGGAACCGATGGAGGAGCCTGAGGTCGAGCCGTCGGATAAGCCGGAACCCCTCACAGCTCCAGAACCGGACGTGGCGCCGCCTGCAGCTGGAAGCGGGTCGGAGGACGCAGAGTAAACCGACGGTTCTGCTGCTGTAACCCGGTTTACCCCAACTGGGTCAATAAATGTTAGTTTGTCAGAACTTATGTTTCGTCCTTCCTGTCGGGTCAGAGGTCCAACATGAACTGTTCTGGTCGGAGAAGATGAGGATCAGAATTTATTTCATGAACGACTTCATGAAATAAATAATAAATATTTTATCCTAATAAGTTATCAAGGTAAAACGGTTCATAAATGAAAATTAAAAAAGGACGTCCCTAAAACTTTATTACAAATTATACTTAATTACAGCAACATGAGTAAATGCAACTAGTACATGGTTTCAATGAACTATGAACTAGTTCAAGAAAGTTTCTAGAACTCCACATCTGGAGCTCTAAAATCTCCAGTTTAAGGGCTCCAGATGTGTCTCTCTGTCTCCCTCTGGTGGTTTTCTTCCTCCATAACGATTAAATTAGTCCTTCGTACACAGACAGCCTAAGAAGTGTCAATAAATGAAAACCTAGAGGCAAATTATTTTCATTTATAAATAATATTTATGATCCAATCAGTTAAACTGGTTAGTTTCTAGTTTAGCTGGTTCGGGTGGGTGTTCTGAACTCTGTGGTCAGCAGGTTCAATCAGGTTCTGCTGATTTCATTAGTTCCTCCAGCAGGGGGCGGTAGAGCGTTAAAGAGCTCCTTCCAAACCTCCAAAGAAGAATGGGAACTTTGCCTCAGTTCAGCCGGTGTTCTGGTACCAGAATCCCGACCCGGACTGGCCCAGACAAGAGTTCTAGATGAAGGCCGTGATTCTCGCCGCGGGCTACGGAACCAGACTGCAGCGGGACGTTTCTTCCGACCGCAGCGGCAGGTTCGCTCACCTGGTCGGGGTCCCGAAGCCCCTGCTGCCGGTGGGCCGGATCCCGCTGATCAGCCGCTGGGTCCGGGCGCTGACCCGGTCCGGAACCGTGGACGGTATCTACGTAGTGGTAGGAACCCAAAAATACTCGAATCACGTTTCAGTAGGGATGATCAAACAGAACCGGTCCAGACAGCTGAGCCGAAGGGAAAGATCCGGATCCTAATTGGAACCGATTAATGAACTAGATGACCAGAGTCACCAGAACTATTCCGTTCGGTTTATCAAATCTACGCAACCTTTGACCCCTTCTAGTTAAAACCAACACAGCCAAACTTTGAACTGGACCGTTTTACTTTAAAAGTTCTATTTATTTGTAAAACTTTTATCCCACTGATTAAAAACTGATTCATTTTTAAACCGTTTTGGGCTCATTGGACAGGGCCGGTCCAAGGCATACGAAAGCTGAGGGCTCCTGCTTTGGGCCTCATTAATACTTGAATTTTTATTGAGAATGCTGTTCAATGATTCGATCATTTTAGAACAGATCAAATATTTTTCAACATCTAAACACAGCATTTTAATCTGCAATCTAAAGGAATTGCAACATTTAGTTGGTAACAGATAACGAAAAAAGCTCCTACTTTAATTGCTGCGCTAAGCTAGCTCAAAACTAAAAATGTCATCTTTTCCTTTAACTGGGATTTATTCACAAACTCACCTCAGCAGGAAAAATCCACCCCAAGATTTAACCAGCCACTAGCTTCAACCCTCGAGCTAAATCTTTAGCCTAAATATTTAACTGCAATGACTAGTTGGTAAGCTAAATGTTTAGTTTCTGAAATTTTAAAAATGAACAAAATGGTGAAAATATGAATTTGGAAGATGGACCTCAGTTTTCTCCTGAGGCTAAATAACCAAAATTATAGTTAAATGTTTACTGTAACTATAGCAACGGGAGCCTGTAGCTTTAAGAACTTTCCATCATTTAGTTTTGGTTTATCCTGAATAATTTGGACAGAAATGAACCTGACATGCCTTTTAGAATGAAACCAGATTGGTTGGAACCAGAACTGGAGGGTTTTAAATCGGACCGCCTGGTTCTGGTTCTGGTCCTGCTCTTCCCCAGACCAACGCTCTCCACCAGGCTGCGTTCGCTGTTTGGGCCGCAGAGTTTCCAGAAGTGCAGATTCTCAGCGATGAGACGCAAAGCAACGAAGTAAATCGATAAAAACTCGTCAGAACCGGTCCGGTTCTGATCCGACCCACATTAACCATTGTCTGTCCGTCCCAGGAGCGGCTCGGCGCCGTCGCCTGCCTGCGGCTGGCAGTGAAACACTTCGGCATCCAGGACGGCGTGATCGTCATCGGAGGGTGAGGTTCTGGTCGGTCTGGACCCGTAACGGGTTTCAGGGACTTTGAAGCCGGTTCTGATGTTTCTGCAGCGACACGCTGTTCAGGGAAGACTTCAGTCTGGACCAAGTCGCACAGAAGGTTTCTGAGCTGCAGGCGAGGAGCGCCGACAGCTGCCTGCTGCTGTGCTACCGCTGCAGGGACGAAGGTGAGACCATCATCATCATCATCATCATCGCTGCAGTTAGTGGAAGGACGAACGTTCTCCTGCTGCTCTGCAGAAACCCAGAAGTACGGGATCCTGGAGGTGGATGACGATCTCCGGGTTCTCCGGATGAAAGAAAAGCCGCTGCCTTCAGAGACCGAGTCCAGGAGAGCCGTGAGTCCATCTGGGCGCCCGATGCTAGCTACATGCTAGCTGCGCTAACCATAAAGCATGCGTCACAACAGTTATACCAACAGTTATAGCTGTTGGTATAACTAAATCACAATTCCATTATGCTAATTAGCAGAAAATCAACCTGTTATTTAGTGGAAACTGATGCTAACATGCTATCAGAACCGCATTTAGCTGGTACTGTTTCACTGTATCATGATATTCAGCAAAGTGTTCCCGCCTCTGTCTCGTGGTTTTTGACCTGTGAATATTCTAAATATTTTCCAGTGTCCGTGTTTCTACGTGTTTTCCAAGGAGAGTCTTCCTCTGCTGGACGCCTTCCTGGAGGAGAAGAAGGTCAAATTTAACCTGAACGACGAGTTTTAGCTTCCAGACGTTCAGATTCTCACTGAGAAACTTTCTGCCATCAGGAGGCTCCGATCGAAGAGCGCGACGCTCCGGGGAACTTTGTGTCGTGGCTCATCCCGAGGTAACAGGAAACGCTTCTTCAGCCGCTCCGAGTCCGTCCAGCTAGCAGAAATTATTTCTAATTTTGAAACTTGTTTCTAACGTCGTCAGGAAGCCGGTTTTCGTCCATGAGATCTCCGGACGCTTTGACGTGGGAAACCTGCCGTCTTACCTGGAGTGTGACGTTTACTTCAGCGAGAAGCTTCAGGACAACAAATCGTTCATGGTTTAAAGGAACCAACTTTTAATAGGAAATAATTTTAGAATGATGCAAACAGGAAATCAGAGGCTGTCAGTCACCCGGTCAGGAGCCTCCTGCATTTATCGGACGCCTTCTCCCGCCGGTCCTCCATCTTGGCCACGCGCGACCCGAACTGCATGGCCCGTTTGGGCAGGACGGCCGAGCGGCCGAGGCCCAGCTGCTTGGCCGCCGACCGCAGGAGGAGCTTCTCGCCGACGCCGCGCGGCAGAGAGAGGTCGGCCTTCAGCCAGACGGGCAGCGAGCTCAGGTAGCTGACCACGCCCTCGTCCAGGTACGGAAACCTGCAGGGACAAACGGGACGGAAACAACGCAGCGGGTCGGATCAGAACCAGTCACACCCGTTTCACTCTGAGCAGCAGAATAAATGAATCCAGGTTTAAGATCCTATTACATTAAAACATTTATTTCCTTTGGCTCCCACTCTGACCATCACGTTTAATCTCCCATCAAATGGATGAAAAATTACCAATAAAAGGATTTTAAAAAATCTATTTTGAATGTTTTATTATTTTCAGAAAAAGCCTCAATAAAAATCAAAAAACTTTTGCTGTTTTTTTTCTGCATGATGGAATGAAAAAACAAAAAACACTTAATTTTTTATAAAATTAAAAGGAAAAAATGTAAAAACTGACAGCAACATGTCATTAAAATGCGTTTGGAATTAAATTTTATAACAAAAATCTAATTTCTAACTTTGTTAAAACTTAAGATTCACAGTCTGTGGGATATTAAGCACCTTTTGCCATATAATTTAATAGTTGCATATTTTAGCATCTTTCTAATATTGCAAACAAAAACGTTAAATTAAAAATGTGCAGCATGACCATCTTTTTATGTGATTAGTCTTCAGACTAATCAATCAATAAATCATCAAAATAAGAGATTAATCCCCAGAGAATAATTGATTAATCAGAGTAATTTGATGGTTAATTGTCAGATTAATTGATTTCTAAAATAATCTTTAGCTGCTCTGATTGGTTCGGTTTGATCAGCTGCTCAAAAACCTGATTTTTATTTTTCTCAAACTAAACGGGTCTGGAAACTTCAACCTGCAGCTTCAGCGATGATTTCCTTCAACATCTCAGCTTT
Source organism: Brachyrhaphis roseni (assembly GCA_903066815.1). Taxonomy (NCBI): domain Eukaryota; kingdom Metazoa; phylum Chordata; class Actinopteri; order Cyprinodontiformes; family Poeciliidae; genus Brachyrhaphis; species Brachyrhaphis roseni. The sequence goes on from CAEFZY010030724.1 coordinate 13,987, forward strand.
ATTTTGTCACAAAAAGAAAAATCCATATTTTTTTGTTAAACCTTAATATTTCCATCAGATTTTTATAGAAGTTATTTCCGGTCTCCTGGCTCCGCCTACCTGGCCTCCTTCCCGTGGTCTCCCACCACCCGGTCGTCCCGGCCCAGGTTCCTGGAGGAGATCCGGCCCAGTTCCATGCTCAGCTCCTCCAGCAGTCCCCGGAGTCCCGCCGTCTGGAACCGGACTCTGTGGCGGGAGTAACCGGCCAGCTGCTCATCCGCTCCGATCCCGGTCAGGACCACCTGCCGGGCGGCGCAGAAACAGCGAAGGATCAGCAGAAATCACATTTTACGGCTCAGTGTGAAAGGTCTGCACGCATGAGCAGAAGAAGAACACCAACGTCACACAGCAGCAGTGATAAAATACCAATTAAATTATCGATTTAATTAACTAACAAGACCCAGAATATAAAATCTGGGTTAATTTAACACTTTATAAGGTTAATTTTAATAAAACAAAAACATTTAAAAGGTTTTTAGCCTGAAGACTTTAGCAAAAACACAACACTTCCATCAAGAAAATCATCTATTCTCAGTCTGAAATAATTGTCAATAGGGATGATAAATGCTGGTTCTGTGACGATTTAGATTATTAATCACCAGAATAAACAGTTTAATCAACAATAAACCAAAAACCATAATCAGTCTAATGTTTTTCTTAAATCTGAAGAATAAAGAATAAAAATCTGGATCTGCAGGTTGAACCTTGAAGAAAACAGGAAATCGTTCTCGGCTACAGAAGGTGAAAGGTCACCTTGGCTGAGGAGGTGAAGGGCCTGGGCCCCCCGTCCTCCATGACGGCCCCCGCACCCCTCGCAGCGAACCAGACGGCGCAGCCGATGCTGTCGTCCAGCACCGAGTCCAACGGAAGCACCAGGTGCCGAATCCGCTGCTGCCGCGCCTCCTGCAGTTCCTCCGGCGTCACGTTGATCTCCACGAAGTTCCAGCGCCGCTCAGGATTCAGGCCACGCAGTTCCTCCAGACCGGCCCGTCCAGTCAGTCGGTCCGGAACGTCAAAGGGGCTGAAGGGAGCAGCCGGGTCGCTGTTCGGGGAATCCTTGCTCTGCTTCTTGTTGTGGTTCTTTGGCTCCTGGAGTCTGAAGGCGACGTTCAGCAGGTCGATGGGATGCTGAGCGGGAACATGGCGGTCCGCCAGAGCGGCCAGGATCATGGAGTCGATTCCTCCGGAGAAAAGAACAGCGACGCTGGCAGAACCGGCTGGAGGAGGCGGAGCCTGGACTCGTCTCCGCACCGCCTCGCTCAGGACTCGGATCAGATGATTCGCCTCATCCGGGCGCGCGCTTCCCGCCAGCAGCTCCTCCAGCTCCTGGGCCGACAGCCGGGACTCGGTTAGCGGGTCAGGGCTGGAGGCAGGAAGTGACTTGTTCAGAGGAGGAACCGGGGTGGAAAGAGCAAGTCCGGCCGGGTTCATCACCGCCTGGCAGACGATGGGAAGGGATTCCGGGCTGATGGAGGGAATATCGGGATGATCCCAGGGAAAAATCCCCAAGGAAACAGAACCAGATTGAGCAAACTCCTTCAGGTTGACCCTGAACACGCCGGCGGCCGGGACTTCCTGCCAGCTCCGCGGGTCGGAGGCCGGACTGTGCGCTGTCACTGAGGTCAGGATCATCGTTCCCGCCGCGAAACTCCACAGCAAGCTCCGCCTGCCGAAGAAGTCCCTGCCGAACCAGAGGCACTCTGTCGCCCTGTGGTGGTAAACGAAGGCCCAGGGCCCGCGGACCGCCGACAGGACCGACAGGATCTCAGCGGCGGTTCTGCAGGACTGCAGCCGCTGAGAGAGGACGGCGGTGTCGTTCTGGTCCGGATCCACCGGAAGGCCTCCGAAGATCTCCCCGTTCCACAGCAGGACGTTCCCGGCGGCGTCTGGCAGCGGCTGCGGCGTGAGCAGGCCCCGCATGTGGAGAACATGGGCAGAGAACAGGCACCGATAACCGGAGTCTGTCCCTGTAACCGAGACAACCCGGCTGGAGTCCGGTCCTCTCCTCTGCAGAGGTTCCAGGACCGCCTGGTCCCGATCCTCCCGAGCCGCGGACCGGCTCAGCAGGCAGAAGATTCCGCACATGGTGATGACCTCACAGGTCCAGCTGCTCCTTCTTCATGTAGTCCAACTCCTCTGCAGACAGAACGGACCGGGATCACGACTCCATCAGGGTCAGAAGACACGACCCGGAAAAGAACAACTTACTTTTACAGGAACTCAGAGTCTGACTTCTGTCTGCCAGGAAGAAAACGTTGCTGTTTCTCTGCTGGATGTAAACTTTCTGCAGGAAACGAACACAAACGATCCAGTCCAGACAAACTGAATGGCAATTTGATGGTTTAGGAACCAAATAATAGGTTAAAAAATATTCATATTTTGTTGAGCTGATCTCTGTTCATTCAATAAGTTAGAAGCAAAAAGGATTTTGGAAATGAAAATGTTTGTTTTGTCGAAGTTTTTCTCTATTAACTATCATTAAGCAATAAGACTCTACAATGAACTCGATTAAATATTTTAATCGAGGCCTATCAGTGTAATTTAAACTGAAAGCCAGGTTGTGTTTGGTGGAACTACATTTCATACTAATGTACGTAAAGTCAGGTGTGTTAGTACGTCACTGCTCACCCTGCTTTTCTTCAGGTTAGAAAGCTCGTCCACAATAATCTTCTGCTCCTTCACCTAAAAGATAAAAGTTCAAATAATCAAACCAAAAACACACAGCTGATAACAGCTTGTGTAAGTCAAAATATTCATGCAAAACATCCAAAAAACCTCAGTATTAAAACATGTGAAAGCTGCTTATCCTCCTCTATATTAGCGTGTTAGCCGATAGAAACTGGTTTTAACGAACCTTTCTGTTCAGTTCCTCCTTCAGCGCTGAATATTCGCTCACATTATCGCTGCTGCCGAAGTTTGTTTGAGACATTTTGACCGAAACTAAACTAAAACAAGCTACTTGACGGAGCTAGAAACCGGCTAGGAGAGGCATGGCTAGCAGGTTCACCCCCGGGTTTAGGTTATGCACATAAGAGAGACTGGTTCCGGTTCATCAACGATGACGCGTCGGAATCGCACGTCTACGTCGCCGCCATATTGCGATAGGCAACAAACAAGAAAAATCGTGCTGTGTAGTTTATCCAGCCATCATATGCTGTTTATTTAAATACCTTACATGTTTTACTTAATATGTGCTATTTACATGATTATGATCACATTTTTGATGTATTGCGCTGTAATATCTTATGTTACATTTAGTAAATTAATTTTTAAAATTATGTAATGAAAATTCAACAGAAGGATTACAATTCCAACAAAGATCATTTGCAAAAATAGGATTAGAAACAAAATGTTCACATTATTTTCAAGCATAAATGCGACATGTGAAGAGCTGATACATCAGGGACGTGCCGTCAGGGGAGGCAAGGGAGGCCACGCCTCTCTTGCCATCATGAAAAGGGGAAAAAACGAAAAATGAAAAAATAAATTTAATTGTCATATTCATCAAATTGTTTTTTATTATAAAGTCATTTTGCTTTTACTTTCAGTAGTTTGGTGTCATTTTGAACCAAAATCGCTGAATTTTTATAGTTATGTTAAAACCGAAGACGAGTCGCTCGGAGGAGCCACTTCCTGCTCGGAGGAGCCACTTCCTGCTCGGAGGAGCCACTTCCTGCTTGGCCTCCTCTGAGGATTGCGCAATCACACGGCTGCCTATGCTGGCAGGTTATT
>CAEFZY010030731.1:0-12268 GCA_903066815.1 Brachyrhaphis roseni
ATGGAGGATCAGATTTTAGTGTTGGAGGATTTCTCTTTAGTCTTTGGCTAAAGACCAGGAGACATTTCTGCTGCTAGCACTAGGCTAGCACATTAGCTTTGGTTGTATTTACCCAGAATGCCCTGTGCTGTAGTCCACTTCCTGCTTTAGGAGCGGTCTCAGGTCCGCTTGACGTTCACATTCAAACCAAACCAGAGTTCACTTCAACCGAACCCAGACCGAGGTTGGGAGGACCAGAGGTCAGAGGTCAGTTAGCGTTTACACCTCACCAACCTCCCCGGACTTTATAGAAAGCAGACCAGAGTCGGGTGAAAGCGGACTCAACAGGGCTGGTGGTGATAATGCAGCCTTAGTCATGCCTTGGAGAGATGTCTGAGATTTAAAGTGATGACCTTTCCACAGCATTTAGCCATCGTGTTTCTAACCTGGAAGTTGGTGACAACAGAAAGAGGTCAGTACAGCGAGGATGTGTCATTTGACTGGGACTAAGATTCAAGATGTTTTGGCGTTTCTGGCTTCCTCAAGACAGCTAAGAAGAGCCTGAATGGTGAGAGCATCTGTCATCAACGTATTATGGGAGCTCTGTGTTTCCTTCAAATAACTCCCAGTAACAGAAGGTGCAAAGACTGTACTAACCCCCCTTACTGGCTCCCACCTGAGGATCCTCTGGCTCTTCAGCAGGTTCTGCAGGCCCAGCAGGCCCTCCTTCCTCTCAGACCAGTTGGAGCTGGCGCAGTGGTTCAGGACCTCGGCCACGTCCTCCGTCTGCCGCAGGTAGTGCGGGATGCCTCCGTTCCTGGAGCTGTAGGAGAGCTCTGAGCAGGCGCTGGACGCATCGCTGTTGGCGTCGTCATCAGAGTACATCCCAGGAGACTCGTAGCGCCGCCGCAATGGCTTCCTCTGCAGCGGAGAGGGAAACATTCATGCAGCATCATGCAGGAATGAGAGCTCAGCGACCAGGGATGAAGGTTAAGACACATGCAGAGCTTTGATGTAATTTGGTCCTGATCTGTGAAACAATCTGTTTTCAACTCAGAGGCAGATGAGCAGTGCCACGAGGCTCTGGAGCAGAAACGAGACAGAAACCGGAGGAAGTAAAGGAGGCAGTGAGACAGACAGGCTGGCGATGGAGTGAACACAGACAGTAGGAAGCATCCGTCTACCTTGTTCCTGGAGTCTCCTAGCAGCTGCAAGCAAAACACCAGAAGGAAGACGGGAGAGAGGAGCACAAACCCAAACTGTCAAGGACCTTTTCTCCGACTTTCCCCCGCGGTTCTGAAGGATTGTGGCGTGGAAACACGAAGTCACTCACCAGAGCGTCGGCCACGGCCGCCTCCACCTCGGTGCCGGTGTTCAGGACCCGCATGGCGTTCACCGACGCAGAAATCCTGGCTTGGTGGATCAGACCATATCGATCTACAAAAACAAGACGGACCGCTGATTAATGAAGGGAACCGGCTGCCTGAGACTTACCTTCTTCTTCTTTGGTTTAATCATCAGCGCCCAACAAGCAAAGGAACCCAACAGAAGAAGAAGAAACAGAAACATGCACCAGATGCTCAGAGTTTCATTAAGGGATGAAAACTGAAACAATCAGGCTGAAAACACAAAGAAACAGAAAAACGTCACTTTCTGGATGAAATATGGATCGGAACCAGAACCTTCCTAGAACCAAAACCACATGTTTCCATGACAACTACAGAAAAACCTGCCATGCCGGAGTAAAACTGAAATCTGATGGATTCTGATGGGTTCTGGCTGCAGCCATGAGGAACGACAACAGAAGCATACTGGTGGGCCACTCCAGCTCACACTGGGAGGACTGGGAACATGCAGGTCACCTGACTGGCCGTGGGGTTCTGCTGAGGACAAAGCGCTGGTGGAACGGGAGTGGCGTCTGGAGGCTGTGGGAGAACCAGGAAGTCACTACTGGATCAGAACCAATGGGTCCAGTATCTCCAGTTGGCCTCTGGGTTAAATATGACGGCGGAGGACCAGGCCCCAGAACCACTCACATTTAACCTTTGACCCTCCGGTCCTCAGTGACCAGCACACCCGCTACAGACACAACCAGACCATCTTCAGTAGCTCCTCTAAACGCAGACACTCAGTGTCAGGAAACAGGAAGTAGATGGAGTCATGGTAGAAAACCTACTGCAACTTTTATTTCTAAGGTTGTACTCAGAGGAGACAGCCTGCTCCACTGGAAGCCCACATCATCACTCCGCCACCACTGTGCCTCACTGATTGCTGGGTCTGGTTCTGGTCCAACATCACTCTGATCCCAGAAGTCTCTGCTCCGCTAACCTCGGTCCTCGGTTTATACTTTTTTTACTTATAGAATTTATTATTGTAATTTATCATCATTATTATTATTATATTGGGAATAATGTTTATAGAACAGATTCCAGAGGGTGTGGAGATGACCTCTGACCCTTCCCAGGCTGATGAAGGCGATTAGCGGAGCTAAAAGCAGCAGCATGGAGTCTTCCAGCCACAGCTTCTGGTTGTGTTTTAATTCATTCATAAGTAGAGTCAGTTTGCTGTTGATTCTCCAGGATTCATTCTGAGTAAAACGTTGGAGAGGAAGCAGCGACCCTGAGGAACACCAGGCCGTACTCACCCAGAGGAGCGAAGCCCCGAGCGGGGCTGGTGTCGCGGCTGCTCTCGCGACTGGTTTCGCGGCTGCAGCCCTGACTCATGCTGGGGCGCGGGATGCGGCTCCGGGCTAGCGTGCAGCAGGGGACGGCAGCAGAAGAAGAAGAGCGTTAGCACGCAGGCTAGCTGTCAGAACAACTGCTTAGCTGAAAACATCAAGCAGGAGAGAAACAGGAAAGAAATACAGAAGGAGACGCTGGTTCTGGATGGCCACCAGAGGTCCAGACACAAAGAACCAGGGAAAAGAACCTGCTCCAGGGGGTAACTCCACTTCAGAAGGTGCTAAACTGTTGATGTGAGCAGAGAAGCTAACAACAGATGGTTCCTCTGAGCTGCAGCAGAGGAACCCAAACACTCTGATTGGTTCATCATCAAACATCTGCTGAGAGATGGAGGACTGGAGAGGAGAGTAGAAGGACAGTGCCAATTAAAACAGTAGAAGAAGAAACAAAGTCAATCTGCTGCTGCAGATGAGAGAAAAAAATCTTTCTTTTTTGTCTTCATTGGTGACAAATCATCCAACCAGACAGAAATGGACCAGGCTGGACCGGGTCAGTACCACGGCTTTAAAAAGGTTCTAAAAATATCCTGCAGCTTAAGAGCTGGTGAGACTGATCCTGGCACACTGCTGGTCAGCTGGCTGAAAGCGTGTGGGATGGTTCTGGTGGAACCCGGAAGAGCTGATTTATCAACATTTCCTTTTAATTTGTTCAAACTGATATTACACTGCAGATGGTCAGAGATTCTGATCCTGACTGGAACAGAACTGGACCGAGCCGAGCCACACAGAAAGACGGCTCCAGGAAGCCTGCAGAACTTTAAGAACTTTAAGAACTGCCTGTCTGCACAGGAAGTTTGGTACCTGGTACCACCCACACAGGAAGAAACACTGGACCAGGATTAAAACTCTCCTCACTGGCTGAGGTCAACCTGATTCATCTATAGATGGATGGATGTGTGGATGGATGGATGGATGGATGGATGGATGGATGGACGGACGGACGGACGGACGGATGGACGGACGGATGGACGGATGTGTGGATGGACGGATGGATGGATGGACGGATGTGTGGATGGATGGATGGACGGATGGATATGGATGGATGTGTGGATGGATGGATGGATGGATGGACGGACGGACGGATGTGTGGATGGACGGATGGATGGATGGACGGATGGATATGGATGGATGTGTGGATGGATGGATGGATGGATGGATGGACGGATGTGTGGATGGATGGATGGATGGATGGATGGACGGATGTGTGGATGGATGGATGGATGGATGGATGGATGGATGGATGGACGGATGGATGGATGGATGTGTGGATGGACGGATGTGTGGATGGATGGATGGATGGACGGATGGACGGATGTGTGGATGGATGGATGGATGGATGGATGGATGGATGGATGGATGTGTGGATGGATGGATGGATGGATGGATGTGTGGATGGATGGATGGATGTATGGATGGATGGACGGATGGATGGATGTGTGGATGGACGGATGGATGGATGGATGGATGGATGGACGGATGGATGGATGGATGGATGGATGGACGGATGTGTGGATGGATGGATGGATGGAAGGATGTGTGGATGGATGGATGGATGGATGGAAGGATGTGTGGATGGATGGATGGATGGACGGATGTGTGGATGGATGGATGGATGGACGGATGTGTGGATGGATGGATGGATGGATGGATGTGTGGATGGATGGATGGATGGATGGATGTGTGGATGGATGGATGGATGTGTGGATGGATGGATGGATGGATGTGTGGATGGATGGATGGATGGATGTGTGGATGGATGGATGGATGGATGGATAGATGTGTGGATGGATGGATGGACGGAGGGATGGATGTGTGGACGGATGGATGGATGGATGTGTGGATGGATGGATGGATGGATGTGTGGATGGATGGATGGATGTGTGGATGGATGGATGGACGGATGTGTGGATGGATGGAGGGATGGATGGATAGACGGATGGATGGATGTGTGGATGGATGGATGGACGGAGGGATGGATGTGTGGATGGATGGATGGATGGACGGATGTGTGGATGGATGGACGGATGTGTGGATGGATGGATGTGTGGATGGATGGATGGATGGATGGATGGATGTGTGGATGGATGGATGGATGGATGGATGCCCAGACGGATGCTCAGATGGATGCTCAGATGGATGCGGCGCTCGGTGTCCTACCCGGGCCCGGCCTGCTGGGGCTGGTCTCGCGGCTGCAGCCCTGGCTGCGGGGGATCCTGCTGCGTCTCTCTGCGGCGGTGCTGGGCGGCGCCGCGGCCCGGGGGACGCGGCCGTAGTTCTGGCCCAGCAGCTTCCCTGGGGAACTGGAGCGACTGCCGGCTGTGGGGAGCAAACGACATACACACTGAGAGCTGGACTCAGGCGGACGGCCTATGGGGCGCAGCGGCGGCAGCGGGGAGGAGGCGGGCCTTATGGGGACCCAGTGACACACATGGAGCACTAAGGATGCAGTGGAACCAGTGAAAACTGCAGAAACCAGAAGTGAACTGTTGAAACAGAGTCATGCAGCTGAAGGCGACACAGACTGCTAGAGGAGCAGGGGGCGTTCAGCCGGAGGGGTCTGGGGTCTAGCTGATCAGGTGGCGCGTAGGCCTTACCGCTGATGGTATTGGCCGAACTGGATCCTGGATGATGTGAGCAACAGGCCGCAGGACAGAGTGGACAGAGTGGACGGTCAGAAACAGACAGAGGGATGCATGTTTGTATATTTTTACCCAGCATGCACTCTGGCCTGCAGCTGATCAGAGAACTGAGCGAGCATGGAGAAGCATGAAGACGATCAGATGAGACACGAGCAGATTTCACTGCAGCAGTGAAATAAAGATGGTCGACAGGCACATCTTCATCATCATCGTCATACAGACTTACGCTGCGACTGGGAGACCACTTTGGCTCGACTCCGCCCCCTGCTGTCTACTACTGACGGACTGGCTCCGCCCACGCTGCCGGAGCTCTGTCTTCTTGTACGAACACGACCTGCAGACACAAGAGACACTCGATAGTTTTGATATGAAGAAGGACAGACGGAGGACAGACGGAGGAGGACCTCGATGAAGGACAAGAGACAAAGCAGTGTCTCTAGAGACCTGCTGGTTAAAAGTAAGTGTGCAGTTTATTCATAGATGTTTGGCGTTCTGCCATCGTCTTTTATGCGTTTACGGTCCCCCACTGAAGCGCCATCACAGCTCTGACGATTATTGTGCTTTTTTAATCGTGACGCTTTAATGAAGCATGTCCAGATGAGGACGCTGTGTCCCCAAAGTAAGACGACAGGCAGAGGACAGCCACACGACAAACAAGAGGGGAAAAAGACAGATGGAAGGGACACAGGAACGGACGTCTCTAACAGAGACTGGAGCTTACCGTCACTCTTAGCAGCAGCGCCGTCTTTTTAAAAAAGGCAGCAGAATGGAAAGAGGGGAGATGTTAACAGCAAGACAGGATGGACAAGATGGACAGGTCTAGTGGTTACTGTCAGTCCAATGAACAGAGACAGGCCGCTTAATGGGAGCACTGGGAGCCTCGTTCCAGTAAGCTTCCATCACTGTTGAGCAGCAGCCATTAATATCCAGCACCAGAGGAACCAGAAGGAAATAAGGGTAAACCACAGGAGAGCTGACCCTGGTCCAGGTCAGGAACCAGGACCAGAACCATGTCCGCTCTGGAGCTGAGGTTAGATAGCCTTCTAACCTCTGACCTTTTCAGACCAAGTCAAATTTTACGTATCTTTTCTCTTTCTTTCAGAAAAATTCAAATTGACTAATTATTTGAGAAAGACCTCTCTGCAGCTAACATGAAGGGGCGGAACGGACTGCAGCGAGGTGGACTTGAATTATTTTCCAAAACTTTCCTTTCAATCCTCCCTTCCTGCAAAACAAGATGGCCACCCTGGGCTGACATCACAATGCGCTATGGAAGAGAAAAATAAATGGACAAATGGAGAGAAAAACCAGACTGTCCAAAAATGTAGTCTTTGTTTAAGGACTAAAATCAATCAATGGCCCAGCCTCGATCAGACCCTCCTACTGACATGAAGGGTGTCCAGGGTCAAAGGTCAGAACACTTCTGCTCATGCTGTACTCGCTCTGAGCAGCATCATGAAGTTCTGGAACAGAGCTGGAATAAAGGAGGGCTGCAACGATTAATTGGTTGTTGAAATAATCATCAACTGATCCAGTAATGGATTCATTACCAGACTAAAGAGTCAGAGCTATAATTAAACCAAACCTGGACAAACAATACAAACATTTTCTATTTAAGATAAAACGTTCTGTGTAAATCTGTTCCAACCAAACTCCTCTAACAGCAGCTTTGCTTGACTTGGTTCTGGAAAAATTTCCTATTAATAACTGATTTCCAAATCAGCCGTTTGCTGAGCCGATGTTCAGGACGGCCTGAGTGGTTCTGATTTTCAGCTGCAGATGCATCTTTTGCATTATTTTTTTCTATCTTTTACTGTATTTCTAATGCACTTGGCTTAAGTGGTTAAAAGAAAAAACATTTTTTATCGGATTAATCGTCTCAAACGATTTTCTCAAGAATTGCCAAAATCATCAATTAATCATTGGGATCAATTGTTAGAATAACTGATTAAGCATCAGAATAACTGAATCATTATCTGACAAATCGATTCTCAGAATAATCGATGACTGAAATACTGATCAGTTTGGAATAAACGTGAGCAATCCATCCTCTGGAAAACCTTTAAATCAGTCAGTCAGTCCGACCCGTTACTTTTGCACAGCGGGAGGGGTTTACCTAGCGAGGCGTAGGACCCCGGGGGCAGGGCGGCGGCGGCGCTGAACGGCGAGGAGGCTGGGACGCGGGACTTGGCGCTGGAGGCGGCGTTGACATCGATGTCGCTACGGGAACGCTGCAGGGAGCCCGCGGCCGACGGCCTGGAGCCCGCCAGCTTACCTGGACGGGGACAGACAGGAGACACTGGACTGGAGCCCTCTGGACCCAACACGGTTCTGGACGGGCTTGGCCCAAACACACTTACTTCTGGTGATGCTGCCTCCGATGACGCTCTTCACAGACAGAGGTCGGCTGGAACAAAGCAAAGAACATTCTGGAGTCATCCTGCAGGAAGGCTAGCAGAACCAGAACCAGATCCAGAACCTCCAGATCTTACTTGAGGCTCTCCTGCGAGGATGAGGAGGAGCGGTCGGACTGCGGCAGCGACACGATGCTGTCGGAGCTCTTCAGGTGCGACTGCAGCGCCTTCTGATAGGTGGCCTCCAGCGCCTGGAACAGAAGCTCCGCCTCCCGGCTGTAGTGGCCATGGAAACCCCAGTAGCACCTGCGACGGGACAGACAGGTGAGTCGGAGGCCGCTCCCGCCGCCGGCATCGCAATGTGAGGCGAAGACGCGTACTTCCTGGCGATGGAGCGGGCCTCGGAGTCGGCGTCGTGGATTCCCTTCCGGACGGTCTCAGTGAGGACGGCCACGTGCCTGGGGTGAGACGGAAACATGAGGACAGAGAGACGGGCGCTGCTGGTTCCCACGGCGACACTCGAGGAATGAGTTCGCTCCCTGGGGTTCCCTCCCGCTTTAAATGCCTCCCCTCCCGTGGCCATGGTTAGCGGAAGCCACCTCACGGCTGGAAGATGATGAAGACTCACCCGGCATCCATCGATCACCCCGGCTCATCAGGAGCTTAGCGAGCCGACGCCTAGCCGCCTCAAATGTCACCATGGGAGGGAGGGGGAGGAGGGGTACAAGCTTCCCCCCCTCTCCTCCACTTATACCCCCTTTCTCTCCCCCATCCCATCCATGCAGTCCTGGTCCCACAGCCGAGGCAGAACTCACCTCTCCAGGGTCGACGTGTGCCACTCCTGCAGCAGGAGGTCCAGGAACTCATAGCAGCGCCTGGAAGCACAGAAGAAGAAAAGAGCAGAGCGGCCATGTTCGACCAGTTTCAGACTATAGTTTTGGTCAAAATTTCAAAAACTGAACTTCCTTTTATCTTCACCACAGACGCACAAGATGAATGAAAGTTAACAGCAATGAGAGCAGATTGGCATCCCCAGGCCGCGAATGTTAGTGACCACTCTGCTCTCCAGTAACACAGCTATGCTAGCATTAGCAGCTAGTATATGCTAATAGCTAGCATGGCGTGTTGCACCTGAATGTTTGTGACAACAGAGCGTTTGGTCCTTTGGTTTTAAAGAGCACGTAGCTGAGCAGCCAGCAAGAGCCAATGAGAAGCTCATCACTCACTAGCATTAGCTTTGGAGAAGCTAATGACTAGCATGTCTAAGATGGGCAGTACCTGGATTACTCTTCTTCGTCTGCTCTCCAGTAACACAAACATTCTAGCATTAGCAGCTAGTATATGCTAACAGCTAGCAAGCCTGCGACTTGTTCTTTCTTCTTCAAAGGGAACATTATGATAGTTGACGTGAACTCTGTATACCTCAGACGCATTGATGGACGTTCTGCTTACTGCAGCCTGGCGCCACCAGGAGCTGAAGTTGGTGTCTGAATGAAGCTTCCAGTAAGACTGAAAAGCCATTCCTCCAATTTTAAACTTTGTCCCTGGTATCCATGGAAACTTTCGCCTGGTTTCCATGGATACCAGGGTCTGGCCGTGGAGAAGCTCTTACCTCCTGACAGCCACAGACTTGGAGCTGCAGTTGCTGGTGATGATGGGGAGGAGGCGAGCGTAGTGGGTGTGCTGGAAGAGAACCACAGGTGTTAGCGTCCACGTCCCCCGGAGGGACTGAGACGTCTCACTGGGGCGGAGTCTCACCCTGAGGATGAGGCGGATGGCGGCCACACCGGACGTGGCCATGACCTTGGCGCTGTTTGGTACCAGGTTGAGCAGGGTCGGCATCACGCTCTCCGCTCCGTGGTCAAACTTGTTCCGCAGGACGGAGGACAGATGTCTGGTGTACACGGAGATACGGTTAAAGACCATCTGGGTACCGAGTCGACCCACTGCTGCAGAACAGTCTCGGAGGAACCAGACAAACGAGAACCAGCAGATTTGGTCCAGAACCAGTTGAGGGACTCATTCTGGTTCCAGGCCACCTGCTTATTGAACGTTTCTTTGGTTCCTCAATTCAGGCTGTGTGCTCTGAAAGCTCACGCCTCAAAAAGGCTGGTTCTGTCCGGTTCGGTCCAGCCTGTGGTGGTACTCAGGTGGCCTCAGGTGGTACCAAACCCATTTAGCTCTGATCCATTCATCAAGCAGCTGCTCTTTAGCTGCAGACCTGCTCGGTTCCACCTCATCTGGGTTCAATTAGAATCTGGGTGATGGATCGAAGTTTCACAGCCGAGCAGAACCGGTTCTGAAGCAAACTGAAACCTAATCAGTTCCAGACCCGGTTAATGTCAGAGCTGCCATGAAGGCAATCAGGAGGAAATTAATGACGCCTGAGGACCATTAATCAGAGGCTTCCTGCAGCGAGGCCTTCTTAAAGGGCCAGAGGGGTTTTAGCAGCATCTCACCCCAGCGTGATGCAGGCTTCTCGGACCACCTGGGAGCGCAGGTCTTTGGCAGACAGCTTCAGCGGCGCCTCTAGCAGCCGCAGCTGGTGCGGGAAGCCTTCATGGTCCGGCGCTCCGGCCAGGACGAGAGAACGGACCTTCTTGAGCTGCAACAGAACAGAAGAGTCAGCCAGGCTCATCGGTGGGCGGCCTGGCGGAGGTCAGAGGACATACCGCCGCCACGCGTTGTTCCCAGTCGTGTTTGTCGTCAGACAGAATGTCTCGGATCTTCGTCAGCTGGTCCTCCAGCTCTCTGTTGGAGTAGAACTGCACACCAAGCACATTCCAGTCAGAGTGGCTCTCCTTCCAAAGGTTTTCACTCCCATGCATTGCCCTCTGCCAACCCATCCCCCTCTAGAGTCTGGAGTGACCTCTGACCTCAGTTACTTCCCAGGCGCACCATCTCGTCCCACGGCGAGTTTTCATCAACATGTTTTAAAGACACACTAAGAAGAAACGGACTGAAGTAGCGAATGCTGCCATCTGCCCATCTGCTGGTGGGTCTGAGCTATACCAGAGGCACCAGACCTCCAGTTTCAGGACGAGACTCTTCCTGGTCCACGCTAGTTAGCAACCGCTACGTCCTGTTTTACATCTCTGTTAATTTACAAACCTCTGATAACATCACACCTGAGGTTTCCCTGACCTGAGAGACGATCAACTTGCATTATTTGCCGTTATCATTATGTTAGTCGCAAATGGTCTTAAAACAGCAAAATGATCTTTTATTGATAATAAATTGTTCCAGAAATTGCCCCATAATTTCTGGAACAATTTCTGGTCCAGCTGGGGGATTTATCATGGAGACGATCCGAGCTGGATGCACCTGGACTGGCGGGACGTCTTCAAATGCTTTCACAAAATCGTCTTCATCAACGGCTCCAGCAGCCGCCTCCTTTCCTTCAGCACAGGAAGACAGGAGCAGAGACAGTCAGCAGGGCGGACGGGGACGTCCGTCCGTCCGTCCTGCTGGATGTGTCCCTCACCTGTGGACTTGGTGGACGAAGCAGAGCTGGGTCTTCTCACAGAGCTCACCACCGCCCTCCGTCCAGTAGGAGGCGCCTTGGAGGAGGACGACGAAGACGACCGGCCTCCGTCCACAGAGTCTTCATCCTCAAAGTTTTTATCTGCAGAAGAAGAAGGAGCAGCTCATCAGAGGCTCAAACCACAACCGGACAGAACCGGCCCGGTTCAGCAGCCTGTTGACCTGGCACCAGCCAGAGCGAGACCATGGACCACAAGCAGCAGAACCAGTGGAACCTTTGGAACCAGTGAAACCAGTGGAACTATCAGAACCAGCAGAACCAGTGGAACCAGAAGAACCAGCCGAACCAGTAGAACCAGCGGAACTATCAGAACCAGCAGAACCAGCGAATCCAGTGAAACTATCAGAACCAGCAGAACCAGCGGAACCAGTAGAACCATTGGAAGCAGCGAAACCAGTGGAACTATCGGAACCAACAGAACCAGTGGAACCAGTGCCAAGAGGACAGCAACAGAAAGAGACATTCTCCTGGGGACAATTCAGTTTCTTCAGCATGACTCCTGTGCTCCATTTGACGGAAGCACCAGCAGGATGTGTGTGTGTTCTGGTAAGCCGGTGGTTCCCAAAGTGTGGGGTGCGCCCTCTGGGGGGGCGCAGTGCCATTGTAAAGGGGGGCGGAGGGGTCAGGAAGTGGTATATAAAAAAAAAACAGCTCCCTGACATGCTCTACAGACAGACTGAGGAAGTCACTTGTACCGAAGGCCATAGAACTATACAACGCTTCACTGAAGGGCAGGAGAGAGGAGGACTCCTCTGCATAGTCCATTAACCCTTTGCACATATTTATTACTGTTCACATGCACACATCTACCTGCTCTAGTATTTTTATCTATTGTTATCTATATTTTTATCTATTATTCTTTGTCTGCTGTGTGTAATGTCTTATTGTGTCCGAAGCTGCTGGGACCTTGAATTTCCCCCTGGGGATCAATAAAGTATCTATCTATCTATCTATCTATCTATCTATCTATCTATCTATCTATCTATCTATCTATCTATCTATCTATCTATCT
>CAEFZY010030733.1:0-11584 GCA_903066815.1 Brachyrhaphis roseni
ACTTTGGTGCCTCTTGGCCAGAATTCCTGAAAAACAGGTTTTTAATCTTAGTGGGACTTTCTTGGTTAAATTAAGGTAAAATAAATACATTTAAAAAATTGATAAAAAAAAAAAATCCACCTAAAGTTGTTAGGTAAAGAGAGGGAACCAACACTTTCCACAAAGTGCAAACACGGAAGAAAGTGTGTTCTGTAACTTTGTGAAATGTTATAGAAGACGATTAAGTGCTGTCCTCCTGATAAAGTTGTTCAAAGCATTAACAAATTATAAAATTAGGATTTGCGCTAAACAATTTTTTTATTTTAGTAATGTAAGGCCCTGATTTCTGACAAGGGATTGGATAATTAGATTAACTAAAGTTAATCTATTTAACTAAAGTTAATCTACTTAGAGGCAAGTTAGACTAACTTGCCTCTAATCACTTTTGTAAGCATTATACACTGGAACCATGACTTCATAGCTCCCCTGCCTAAAAGAATCTAAATTCCTCTATTCACACCTCAAAAGCTCATTAACTTAATGAATTAATTTAGGTTTTAGGTTTAAAACATTTTCCTGCTGATGTCGGCAGTCTGTTATTTTAAGCATGGACGTGCTGCTGGGCAAATTTACCTACAGACATACTGTAGGAACTGCATGGATCACTGCAGCCATCCATGCAGTTCCCCTAACCAGCACAGCAGGAAGTCAGGTTAAACATTACACCAAGCACTGAACCAAACTGTTCCCCCGAACCAGCGGCTGCTCTGACTGACACAGGATGTGTGCTTTGTAGTGCCCACAATTTACTTCTCTTTTCCAGCAACTCTATCCGCTGCTGCGAAGAGAACTGATGCTATCTTTGATGATGTCCTCCAGGACTCCCTTTTGAGACAGACTGGCTTCTGAAAGACTTTCACTGCAGGTGTTTCCTATTGTGAATCTTTTCACGATACGCAGGTGAATCCAGCCTCTATAAGAGACTTTCGGTGAGTTTTTTTTTTTTTTTTTTTTCCGCAGATGGTGGTGGTAAGCGACACACTAAAGTGGAATGAAGAAAGAAAAAGGATAAACTCATACTCAGGGCCTCTCTGGACTGCCTACCTTTGACAGAGCAATTCATTCCCGGCATAGACGTGGTTTTCATTGTGTTTATAGATTGAGGGAGGCCCAAGGAATAAATCATGGGGTCATTGAATAGGCTGTCTGACCTTTAACCCCCAGGCTGAGAAAAGACCCTGCTCTATGTCCTGATGTCATCAGCAAGTCATTACCGCCAAGGCTCTCAACACCTCTACCATCGTACCCTAATGCACTCCATCGATGTGCTGTTTGAATATCCCCCCGGCTGTGGCACTTAAATCACTTGTTAGCGTGGCAGTTATAGACTTGACCTTGGCTTGGCGCTGCTTTCCATCCCCTGCTTCCCTCACATCAAACCATGTTTATAGTTTCTTCTGCCCCTTTTTCCTGCCCAGTCCAAAGTACCCTCAGCTATGGAGGCAGTACACCAACTCAGACAAATACGCTTTATGTGGTTCAGTTGGCTGCTCACAGCAAACGTTTGTGTCCCTGGTTTTTCTCAAAGTACGCCGGTCGATGTTTTCAGCCTGGATCTCTGTGCTAACGTGGGCTTTTGAAAGCAGCAGCTCATCCAGAAGATGTTTGGACATGTGTCAGCGGTCCTTCGAGAAGAAGCATGTTTGCTCTTGTGTGGGTGACAGAGT
Source organism: Brachyrhaphis roseni (assembly GCA_903066815.1). NCBI lineage: Eukaryota > Metazoa > Chordata > Actinopteri > Cyprinodontiformes > Poeciliidae > Brachyrhaphis > Brachyrhaphis roseni. The sequence goes on from CAEFZY010030733.1 coordinate 1,707, forward strand.
CTGTTAGAATGAGACAGAGGCACTGAGGCCAAGCTTATGTTTTCTTAAGAGACACTGAGGTGAACTGAGGTTAACTATTTTGACCGTGAACGCCAATCTGAGACCTAATTTGAGTTGAGAGGTCTCCCGAGGAGTAACCTCCTCAACAGGACCCTGACCTTTAAACCCTCCAAGCTGCCTCTGCTCTATGTCCACATAAACAGATACAAGAGAGAGGTGAAAGTTCCTGAAATACCTCTTTTATTAAACATTTCATACAACCCAAACTGGAAGTTGACAGTGGAAAAAGTGTAGCTTTTCTGTTGCGCTTAAATGTTTCAGGTCTTCAAAATAATTTTGATATTGTCTAAATATACAGCCTGAGTAAATACAAAAGGCAGTTTCCAGAAATGGCTTTATAATTCTTTCCAGACTGATAGATGTCAGTGAGTCTGTTTTTTATCTGTTCTGGAATTTCTTCAGATTGGGGAATTGGTTTTCACTTTTTGAGATGTTTGGCCTACTTCAAGCTGTGGAAAAGGTTTTCTTAACGGATTTTTTTGATTCAACAGGTATAGCAAAAATACATCTATGTGTGGCTGGTGAAAGAAAACAAAACGTTTATCTCAGCTTGGCTGATCTTCAGTTTAGCTTATTTATTCTGCATACGTAATTATTTTACCAGGTACTCTTGTGAAACACAATTAATTGTTAACTACACTAAGAAGACAAACTTATTGCAAAAATCTGTTGCCTACACAGCAATGAAATTGAATAAATTATTAAAAACATCAAAGATTTAAAAAGCACACTTTCTTTTAAAAGAGTACAGGCATATCGTTGATTAAATTGAGTTTTGTGTATGTAGTTTGTAAAATGTGATGTCTGATTAATCTTGTGGATATTAACTGTTCTATGTTTTGTATTATATTTTTGTATTTTATCAACTGGACCATAGGAAGACTAGTAACCACTTCAGTGGAAACTAAAGAGAATCCTAATAAATAAACACATAAACAGTAAATCTCAGTTCTACAAAGTTGCTCACCTTTTAGAATTTTAAAAGGTGAGCAACTACATTTAACATAAGATCAGATTTCTTTGGGTTCCTATTTTCCCTTAGTAATTGAACTCAGCCTTCTAAAACTGCAGTTTGTTGTTTTACACGTTACTCAGGTCATTTTTGACAATTCTTTTGGGATGATCTGAAATATAAATGTGTCTGAAAAGTAAAAACAGCTGAAATACAAAAAAGGGTTCTTACAATAAAAAGTAATACATATTAGTAAAAAGAAGTTGAATCCTCAAGCCTTTCTGTTTGTGCTTTACTTCACAAAGTTTCCATGCTGTTTACATAGTTTCCTGTGCCTGGTAACAGAGAAGCGACTGTGCAAGCGGAATGACTCAAGGCTTCATGTTGCTGCATGCCCACCTCCGGAGCTCAGACTGACAGATTTATAGCACCGTCTAACACATCGTTCTGCACTTGCAAGTTTTAATCATGCTGTTGAGCAATGGCATTCTCTGAAAATCCCATCTCTCAGCATCTAGAAGTTTCATTTTCATCCACCCTCTCGCCCACAGCAATAGCGGAAAACTTGAGGTGCTCAAAGAAAAGCAGATTAAAAACTCCTACTGGGCTCATAAAATAACCAAGTATTCATGAGGGCACCTGGATCAACTCCCCCCTGCAGAAGTGAACGCACCTCAGCACAAAAGCACTTTTGACTAATCTATGAAAATTAAAGATTATGTCTACACCAACCATGCGAGGCTTGCCAGGAGTAGCCCTTTACAATTACAGCTTCAAGTAAACAGTCGAGTGTGTGCCCGAACATGCAATGGATAATGTGTTCTTCATTCAATGCCATTCCTTCAGCAGTCTGAGACCCCAGTTGGTGTTTATAGCATATTCTATCATTATAATCAAATCTCTGTGGAAAAATGGGATAATGCCAAGCAAAGCAAATCTGTTTTTTTAAGAGGACACAAACAATGAAAATTGCAACTCATTTATTTCTGTCTGGCTTAGTTCTTTTTACTTTAGTTTTGTCTAGCTCTGGTGTTTTTACACTTACCTTAAATTATGTAAGCGTATTATAGATTTTTCATTATGAGACTTAGTTTAGGTTAGCTTTGTTACTTCATTTTAATCTAATGTTTTTTCATTCAGCTTGTAGCTAAGGTTAGCTTGGCTTTACTTATTTATTGTGTTTTATTCACTAAGCTACAGTTTAGTTTAATTTAGTTTAGTTTCCCAGAAATATGTCATTTTTATCTTAAGAAAACCTACAAAGTGTCAGTTCCACTGAGAAACACTACGTTATGAAATGCAGTGAGAAAACGATTCTAACGTCACCTCCAGTGTGCCACTTTAGACCACCAGGCTTTCAAAGACCATATTGAGATGTGACAAGCTAGTAATTATTTCTTAAAGGCTCATTTTTATTATAACACTGTAAAGCAAAAGCTCCAAACTAAAATATATGCTGAAGATTTGTAGCATTCATAACAATGTTCATGGTTTGATCTGTGCCGTAACACGAACACCACTTATTCTAATTTAAGTGCTTTACCTGCTGTGGTGAAAACAGGTAAAATTAGAACACAGAGAACAACTAAAAATACAGACATAACTTTAGTAATGTCGCAAACCTGCTGTGATTTGTTTGAGTAAACAATTAATCATTGTTTAGTGTGTTTACTATTATTAAAAGTACAGTCACTTCAGTGCAACAGTGTGGGAAAACCTCAGGTCGTAATTAATGTAACAGTGAAAGTCAAGAAGACACACCTTTGTAAACTGACTCCTGAGAACTCAGATATTCACCCTGGAAACTCCTCCTCTAACTCTTCCTCCGGCTCCACTATTAGGTTTAGGGTAAAAAAAAAATACTCCCAACTAACACACGCACAGACAACATATGATCTGCATGAAGCCATCTCAGCTCCGGCCTGGCCTGCCTTTCACATCTAAGTGCTGCCCAGCAGGAGCTGTCACGGCTTTAACATGTCACCATAATTTACAGTGACAACGAACAACTGCTTCTGCTGCTATTTATTAATGATCACACAGTTTTCTTCTAAAATAAATCAATACATTCCTTTCAGAGGAGTTGATATGTTAAGAGAAGGGTAGAGGTAACCTCTGGCCTGTGGCTAAAGAAAAAAAACAACTCAGAGGCTACATTAAGGGATAGTTTAACTCTGCTAAATGTGCACATTTTTCATCCTATTTCCCTGATTTTTGAAACACATAGAGATGAAATAGAAATAAATAGGAGATTAGAAATATTGTGAAAGAAAAGGGACGGACAAAAGAAGGGAGCACGACCCAAAGTTCAGCTAAAGTAAGAGGATAAATCAGAATTGCCGAGAAAGGCAGCCCCCTCTTTACATTTTGCTCTCCAGCTGACGAGCCAAATTGTTCTCCAGCAGAAAGTGATTGCTTCAGTCGATTGATGTGCTAATAACGCAGATCAATTGCTGTTTATCTAGCCATACTTAGAGGAGCTGAAATCAGTCCTGGTGTAAACCAGAGCAATGAGAGTTGCAGGATGGAAAAGAGGTTTCAGGGAAAATGAAGAAATTTGCTCTCACCTGGAAGGACAAACAGGGAAAGTCCTTAGCAGACTTAGCCAAAGCTGCAAGAAAAACATTATTAACCTTTCCACACGTATGTCGTACTAATCAAAAATCCAGATTTATTACATTTCAAATCAGAAACAGTGTATCTTAAAGTTGCATGATGTGTAAAGTATTCATAGGTATTTTCTATTTTATCAAATTACAATCAGAAACCGTTGAAAATGGAAGAATTTTTAAAAACAAAATTCTGATAAGCATAGCATGATTATTTAGCACTCAATGGAGAAAAATACAGGGCAATTCAGGAGGAAAATCTTCAGCTGTGTAAACAGACAGCGTGAGCAACAATGAAAGAATTTAGATCAAAACATAACTGTGTTAAAATGACCTGCAAAACTTGAAGATTGATGGTTACAGATATTCTCCAACCACGCTGAGTGAGTTTGAGCTTTTTTTTTTCCCCACAGGACTAGGCAAACACATTAAATCTAAAAACAAAATGTTGTTTTCCTTTCTCTAGACATTCATCCACCCCTTTGCATTGGTCTAACACTTTAAATACCAATAAAACATAATGGAGATTGTGGTTTTAATGTTACAAAATAAAACATAATTATGGGTTATTAATAGTTTTGTCAGGCACCATAACATTTTTATGGAGACTTTTGCTGTCCAGTCTCATTTAGATTTAAAATTCCTCTCTTCTATGTTACAAAAAGTTCAGTTTTTTCTTCCAGTGATATTTTAATGAGTAGTCCAAACTGTAATTAACATTTTAAGGAGTTATGATGTAAAATGTTGGGTTTTAAATTTGAATGCTAATCAGAGGGTTAGGACATTGGAATGATTTAGTCTCTTCTGCATCATGCTGGAACGCCCTGCTTTTGGGTCTGGATCGGGGTGTGCCTGTTGTGTGTACACTCTTTGGGGATGCATGTGTTCCTGGTGGGACTTGTAGCCTGTGACCATGATGCCTGATACTTTGACCCAGAGCTCCACCCTTCACCCTAAACAAGACGCACAAGCACACACAATAACCAGGTCAACAGCCACTTGCTCAGACTATTAATAGACTGAAACTGGATAAACTTTAATGGAAGTTTTGATCCTTAAGAATGCGAAACTTGTATGACAAAGTAAAGGTTAAATTTGTGATTTATAAAGAAGAATAACACCTTTCATTTTTAGAGTTCTGAGATGTAGAAAAGTTAGGACAGTCAGTGCTCATATAGTGCTTATATTCTTGTAATTTGGGAGTGTCAGAACAGGCATGGGGCCATTGGCCCCTGGCTCTAGGGTCTCTGTGTTTGGTCCATTGCTCTGCGTCTGAATGGGCCAGTGGCTTAGCTGAGAAATCTGTGTGCACAAGGCCTCCATGGTTAATCTGCTAATGTATTGCAGAGGTCAGGAGGGTTTCGCACCAAATCAATGGAGGGATTTACACAGCTTTCCCCTGGAATGTGCTCCATCTGCACTCTGCTTTGGACAAGAAAAACACATCCACTTTCCAAATTTTCATTGCATTTAATGACACAAAAACATTTAAAAGTTCTGTTTGTTTTCCCTATTTTATTATACGTCCACTGCAAAGAGTCAAGAAAAGAGAGAGACTCGGTTTTGCTTATCTGAGTTTGTCTGACCAAATACAGCAACTGTATTTGGTCAGACAAACTCATGTTTCTGTGATTTTATAAACTCAAATTTTAGGATACATGAATGACAGATGGATGGTCGACAGAAAGGCAGAGTCATGTAGCTCTCAGGTTTGAACTTTATTCATCTAAGTAAAAGTTCTAGAAAGTTCCTGAAATGATAAAAACAGGAGGAATATTTCTATTAGCCAGACTCGTGTAAGCAAAAAGTGGACACAGCTTCAGACCTGATCTCCACCTCTCTTCTTCATCATCTGGACTCTAGTGTGAATTTAAAACCAAAGTAAATCTCACTCTGCAGCTCAGCCAATCTGTTTCTCATATGAGATCACCTGAGATATTTCAGACTTCTTATCTGCAAAGAGTCTGACTTGTTTTATCCGCGCGTCTTTGCGTGTGTGTGTCAGTGAGATTTGGGGGTGAGCAGGAATGCAGCCAGTGCTCCATCCCTCCTCTTGTTACCTTCTCAGGCTGCCAGACTGGACCAGGCTCTGGTCATAAATATAAGCTGGCCTGGATAGAGGAGGACACCCGATCCCAGACAAGCAGACGCAGAAAACGGGGGCCCTGGCTTTAAAACCCCAGACAGCCGAGCTCGGACCAGAGCAACCACAGACACTCACACAGACAGCTCACTCGCACCGGCACAAAGGTCACAAAGCTCCATGTAAGTCCGCTCGGCTCCTTCAGCTTTGAAGTTCGGCTCAGGAGAATCTGGTGTTGTTCTTTTGCCTTTATTTATGAGAGTAAGATTAAGCAGCACCAACTTGGAGGGTTGATATTTAGGGTGGTTCATGTAGAGAATGGATTTACAGCCAGCTAATAGACAAAGGATCTGAAGAAAATTGATTTAGTGACTATTTTGTGTTAATTTGTCCTTATGTTCTAGATCATGTTCCTACCCAACGACATTGACCCATTTTAGTTTTTATGGTAAAGTCCACCATATTTCAGTTTATCCACAATTTCCCCAGATCCTTTGAAAGAGAAACAGGTCTGCACCATCACAGACAGTCCTGCATACTTAACAGTGGGTATGAGTGAGTTTTATAAAGAATTTCCTTTTTGTTTTACTCCAAATCCTAAACATTGATCAGTCAATCAGTTATTTTTTACTCAAAGAGTTTATACACATCAAGGGAAACACAAAATACTTTATATAACATAAAAACAGGGGGAAACGAAGAGTCAAACAAAGAACAGCAACAAAAATATATATTTTTTATTTATTTTTATCCAAGATCATAATACCTAAGAATGTTATTTATTTGCATTTTGACACAGAATTAGAATTCTGAGTATTAATTCAGAATTTTACTTAATTATTTTCGGTGGCCCTAATCTTCTTCCATATAGTAATGACTTTTTTTTTTTTTTAGAAAAAAGTCCTAATTTTTCTTGCTCTTATACATCAGTCTGATGTATCTGTGTGAGTTGCTGCAACACTACATAATCTGTTTACCAATAGCGTGCGTTGCTGCTGGGAGAAGAACCAGAACTGATAGCCAAAGGTCTTTTTAAAGCCTTTCGATCTGGAGTGGGCAATCCTGATCCTCGAGGGCCGGTGTCCTGTAACTCATATGCAGGACACTGGCCAACATCTTGGTCCAACACACTTGAATCAAATAGTTGAATCACCTTCTAAGTGCAGCCAGGTTCTCCAGAGTCCTGCTAATGACCTCATTTGACTCAGGTGTGTTGAAGTAGAGACATATCTAAAGGTTGCAGGAGAGCGGCCCTCAAGGCCTGGAATTGCCACCCCTGTTTTCAATCATATACCCTACAGTTCAGAGAAAGTCTGACCATCTCAAGAGGATTTTAAAAGGGGAGCTCATAGTATCCATCCCAGTTTGTTACATACGACTGAAAAAAGGAGCAGCTTCTGCAAAGACGTCCATCCCAAACCTCAAGTTCACTTGCTGTTCCCACCCTGCCTCTGGCCTCTGGCCCTGGCCTTCTCAGTGACATGATCTCTCCATTCATCTGCCAGATTGTTTCCTGTGCATCAGGAGGGGAAGTGATGCGGGAGTCAGCTGTTGGATAAACCCACAAAAGGCCCCCAGCTTTCAGTCCATGAAGGCCCTTGGTGGCCTCTGCCCTCTGTTCCCATCGCCTGTCTGTCTGTCACTCCTTTTGACTGACAAGCCTCGTCACCTCCCACAACTACACCCACTCTCACACACTTTAAATATCATTTGTTCTGACCTGCCAGCTTCTAAAACATTGTTGTGCATCTTCCTGTTTGTTCGCCACTGGTTCTGCAGAAAATGGCGCTGCATCTGTCATCACTGGGCAAGGCTGACGTGTTATTATGCTGTTAAAATCCTTTCACGTACTGTAGTTGCCAAATAGAAGTGGAAGCCTAGAGGAAGACCAGAGTGAACATAGAAGATGGATAAACATGCCATGAAAGAGTCTTTACCCTCCAGAGTTTCCGACCTCTCTTCTATACAGAAAGACATTGAACTAAAAATTGAATTAATCAATTTAGAAAGATGGTCAGATTTAGCAAATGATGCAATAAAAAATAAAGTCAAAGGCAAGTTTACATTTGGTTTAGTTTTTACACTGCTTCATTTGAAAATAAAGTTGATGTTTTCTATATTAAACATGAAAATTTTTTTCCTCATGTCTACCAACCAAAACTTACAAAGAAGAATAAAAAAAATAAATTCTCTCTGGATCGGGGTCCAATAAGAGAATAAAAAACAAATAAGCAGCATTTATTGAATAACTCCCTAAATAAATAAACTCTATTTACTGATTACTGAAACAAATGTACTGAATAAATAAACTTTTTCAGGAAAATGAACACTGGTATTTGTGGGGCGATAGTCATCCGCAAATAGCTAATAAATTTAATACTTTAAATGCCAAATATCTCTTAATATGAATCAATCCACACAGTGGAAACTGTCTTAGTACAGAAGACATCTCCAGTATTCCTTATCTCAGCTCTTGGAGGAACAGCTAATCATCGGCAAGGAAAATTTAAGACACTCCTGGATTGGTTGTTTTGCTCGCAGCGTGTCAAGTGACATTGCGCCTAAGCATTTCTGCTTCCAACGCTGCAGCTCTTTCGAATATTTTAGATATGTTCTCTGAAAAAAGGTAAATTTTCCACAAATAATCTGGAGTTAAGGTTCACAGAAAAATTTAGGAAAAGGTGAATCAGGGAACACTTATTACCTTTAAGCATCAAAACACTGCTCAAGATTTCCATTTTAACTTGTTCCCAATATTCCCTCCTCTTTCCGTCCTTCCATGTTCCAACCACATATTGCCCCTGGATTGAGCTCTGTCTGCAAATGGAGGGCAGTCCTGATTCAAGATGCTTTGATGGAAAGTCATCTTTGGAGGCCAAAAATTAAGCTCAATGTGTCTGAAAGCCAAAAGCTTCAAAGAATAAAAGCAGAATTAAGAGGAAACCTGTGGAAGGGAGTGAGGAGGACGTCTGTCACGGTGAGAAAAATGTATTTTGGAGAACGCCGCATGGGGCGTTATCTTGAAAGCCTGATTAATTTGTCTCACGTGAGAATGGGGGAGAATTTCAGTGTCTGGTTTGGGATGGTGATTTCCATAGTAACAACAAACTGGTTCCAGTGGAGTAAGCAGGGATAAAGCAAGTCTCACACAACTGTCTCATTTATGTCTCTCTTATGTTTGTCTTATTTCAATCCATCTGTCTGCAGCGCAGAAGCTAAATAAATTACATTTTAAAAACATATTCATACCTTTTGAACTGTTTTATAGTTTTTTTTCATGATACAATTAGAAACTTGTCTCAACCATCTTTGCTGAAACTTTTGCTCTTTCTTCTTCATAAAATAATACAAACTTAGTCAGATTGGACAGAGAGTCTCTGAACAAATTTCAAAGTCTGAACCAAATGCAAGTTTTAGCTCATGACACCGACATTACACCACTCTTCTTTTCTGCTCTTTCTTCGTTTCTAGAAGCTGGCATTCTGCTTTCCTGCTCAGACATTTTAAACTCAAACACTGAATACTCCACATGTGTGGCATCGACCATCATTTCCCCTGTTCTGTTTACCGAACAGTAAAAATCCAGCGGCCACAAACCAACGTGGTTTCCCTCTGAGGCTCCTCGCTCCAGCCGCAAGCGACAGAGTTTCATGAGAAATAATGCTAATAATGGGGGCAAACCGTCGGCTCAAACGCTTCCTTCCCACTGCTGTTTGGATTTTTGTTAGATTGCTCCTCTTATTACCGAATCGGCCGCTTACCCGACATTTTCTGGTGCCGTAAAAGTGGTGCAGCTGAACTTGATCTGGGCTGAAGTCAACGATGTAATTTATTTAAACCCCAAACAGGCTGAAAATGAGCGTGCCGGGAGCTCCGAGCCTTTATGAGCCCTCAAATACCGAGGACAGATAGGTGGGATTAGAGGGCATAAACAGGACAGAAAAGGAGCAGAGTAAGGAATACAGGAGGTGAGAAAAACTGAGGGGGGGATAACAAGAAAGTTGAGGACAAATGGGTTGTAAAGGCCAGCTTTTCTGTTCTCCCAACTCTGGATTCTTGGATAATGACCGGCCTACGGTGGTGCAGAGCCTCGCCAAATGAAACAAGAGACCCAGCCAGCCTGATGTTTTTAATTTCTCCCCTTTTCTCATATATATATATATATATATATATA
>CAEFZY010030734.1:0-22038 GCA_903066815.1 Brachyrhaphis roseni
AGATAGATAGATAGATAGATAGATAGATAGATAGATAGATAGATAGATAGATAGATAGATAGATAGATAGATAGATTTACAAATAAGTGAAGACAGCAGTTTCAGCAGAGGGCGTCATTCTGCAGTTGCTGCACACACTCATGCTGTTCACATTAGCAAATCCTCAGCAGTGCACTGAGCCAGCATGTTTGAGGAAATTTGACTCATGAGATATTTACATACAAATGGATAACCAAAGTACTATTGTGAAAACCATTCAGATCAAATTGCACCACAGGATCCACGTCTGCTTTGTTGGTCAGCTGTGTGCCTTGCATCATAACAGATCTCACTCAACAAAGTCACTGTGTAGCACAGGAAGGGTGAGAGGTTTGGAAAAACTTAAATACAAAATAAAGAAAAAACATGTTTGAGACACACGACCTGGAAACTCTGTCCGACCTTTCCAGAAAGACAAAAAGAAACCCTATAAGGGTTGGCTTAGATCACAAATAAAGACGAACAAAGTTAATATTTTAATTTTTTTCTAGCATTCTGAATTAATGAAAAGAGCAAAAAGAGTCTTCGAGTCATGCATTTTGCAGTTCACCGCTGCTGGAAATATCCGAGAATCCTTTCTGTTTTTCATTATGTCTTTATCGGTCACATTTTTATATGCAAAAGAAGTTTTGAAAGACTTCAGAAAATGTGCCATTTGAATATCACCTTGCTTAACCTCAATAATAACCTTAGTCAACTTTCCTTAGTGGTCACATGTGAAACAGTGCTCTCTGCCATGTTTCATTCAGTAAGTCAGGCTCATGTGAGTTCAATTGAACCATGACCGGTAAAATTTCCCAGATCCCATGGGGTTGTGTTGCTTCTTTCAACATTGTATTGTCACACTCTCTATTTCCAAATGACCTTTCTGCAGTTTATCTACTTGTCATTAGCGGATGTTATCATCCTGCCAGGAACGTGGTTGCTTCTTGTCCAAGTTGATTCTTTCTCTTTTTGACTTAGAAAAAACAGAATTGTTCCATCCTTTCATAAATGTTGAAATTTATTTAGCTTTTTTTCAGCCTTTTTTTCACCTCTTCATTTGTGGGGTTGGCTAAACTCACAGCACTTCTGGGCTTGAAAACACATTTTCTAAATTAGTTGAAAACAGGAACAGGAACTTTCAGTTTCTCAAAGGAATTGGTGTTTTATAAAAAAAAAAAAGTGAACATCTGTGGAGAAAATATTCATATAAACGGATGTTTTTATAATTAATTTCTGTTTTTCTTTCTCTCAAATTAAAAAAATGATGTGAATCATTCACAATTAGGGTAGAATACAATTCGTTTTGCAAAAGCATACAATATGGGGAAGAAGTTTACATATACCCATCATCAGATGAGGTCGTGAGCACTATTGTTATCAAAAATCAGAAAGTCCATTTGGATTTTGTTTTCTGCCACAGACTCAAGCTTAAGCATAGTTTATATATTTTCACTAACACTGAGATAACCACCATTCCAGAGACCTCATGTAACAAGCTTTTTTTTGTCCTGTCCTAATGTTAGCATGTTTTTTTTCCTGCTGTGGTTTTGGGATCATTTTCTTCCTAAATTCAATTGTTCACCTGCTGATTTGAGGTAAATAGCGTTTACTGGCAGTGAAACACAACTTCAGCATGACACTGCCGCAACCACACTTGACATTAGGTGCAGTGTTTCGTTAAGTTTGAAATGCTCCCTCCAAAACTCCTCCAAACATTTTTTGTCTCATCTAAAATATGTCTTTGTGAAGATATATTTTCGTCAAGTTTCCTAGTTGAGTATAGCTAAAGGCAGTACTCATCCACTCTATCTAAAGGAAAAGAAGATGATAATCAATAACTTGTGCTTCACAATAAGTTATAACAACGTGTGATTAACAGCAAACAAACCCTGATCCCAGCAATGTGCGGGTGCCTTTTCAACACTTGTAGATAAGTGCAGAAAAGCAATAGAAAACTTGTTCAGGGTGCCACTGGCAGAACAATTGAAATGCTTTTCAAATGCCACCCTGGGCAGCGGCTCATACGGCACAAAGCAAAGCACAAAGATCCAAAACACAGATTAAATTTGGCTTAGAATGGATATGGTAGAATAATGATAAATCCAAGTCATTTCCAGAAAACCAAATAATATAAGTAAACTGGAGCAATTCTGCCAATAAGAGTGGTCTGATATCCTACCACAATCATGTTAAAATCTTATTGATTGTAACAAGATGAGTTTCAATAGGACTTTCAGGCAAATGAAGACTGCATGTAAACTGCTGCATATATCTATATATTGTGGTCCTTCAAAAATAAATTTTAGTGCTTAGACATTCAATATTTTATTTCTAATTTAACATTTGTTTTTTATTATTATTTGTTTTGTACAATAGCAATTCCTTTTCTTAGCATGGCGCTCATCCTTTTCTCATTTAAAAGCTAGATAAGTGGAGCTTTTGTAGTTAAAGTATGCTTTCATTAAATGCGACTCAATCTTTTCATATTCTAAATATTCTAAATATTTTTCTTTATTTTGGCTTCATTTTTGAAAACAGTTTTTTCATGCTCTGGGATCTTATTAATGTTCTTATTAATGCTTTAAAAAAACATTCTAGAATACTAGCTTCAATGCTGCCAAAAATCTTCCGTCACATTTGACCTTACTCTATTATTTTGTCCTACACTTCATAAAAAAACATGGAACGTTGTGACATGAATTCTCTGTATTGTGTGACATCACTTTACAATGCTATCATGTACAGTTGCAAATCAATTCTAGTGTCTCTGCTTTCACTTGTGACATCATTTGTCTATTATGAGAGACATCAGTATACAGCGACGTCCTTGAAATTTTGTACACATTCTAGAATCTTGGCCTATGTTTGCGACATCATCGTTCTCCAATGGGTGACATCACATTATGTTTACTTTGACTTTGGCCAAAAAGATCTGGAATTTTGGCCATTGCCTGTGACATCGCTTTTGACTTTTGCTTGTGACATCTGTTGACATAAATCTTTCAGAGATTTCCAGAATTTAGATTTTTAACTGTGACTAGATTGCTTTACGACATGCTAAATGTCCTTGAATTTTTAAAATCATTCTGGAATGCTTTGACGTGTGAGATCATTCTTCTATGATGTGTGACATCGTTCTACCATGTTATTCCTAAAATTTCTGAAAATATTCTAGAAGCCTGGTTTTTGCTTTTAACAGTGTTCCTTCACTCTAATGGTTTTGGTTACTTGAAGCCAAGTGTGCTGCTGTTCAACCATGTCTTCCCTTGCAGATATGAGCTATGTAAATGAGCAAAAGATGTATTCTAAGTGTGGAGAAAAATAGTCAAAACACTTGACAAAAATTTAATGTTGAAGGAGAAACTGTAATAAATGTTTTCTGCTGATATTTTCACCTGCTGCAAAATCTGACTTGTAGATGACGATTTTGCTTATTATCCCAACTTTTACTCTGTAAAATAGGTAGAACTTTACATTGTTTTCACACTTCAAGAAGTTCATGTGTGTGTTTATCAGGGGTTTTTATACAGACATCTATAACAATCATGAGCCAATACCTCCATGAAGGCTGAACATAGTTTTTTCAAGCTAACATCTCACAGATCAGCTGAAATGGTGTAGTAGGAGTATGAAAAGAATAGTTAAGGGTTTAAAATCTTTTTGTAAGACAAAGTAATATTGAAAATCTTTTCCCTTTACTTTAGGTTCACATTGCAAAAAAAATAAAATGTCTGAATTAAGAAAATATACAATCAAAGTGTTTCAAAACTTGATATGAATGTCACAAAGGTATGGCTTTTGAGAAAGAGTGTGACATTTTGTTGAATTAACTAAGGCAAGTTGGTAATAAAGCTTGGACCATGTTTCACTCTGGTCACTTGTCTTCAATATAATGTCTGTTTATAGTCTCATTGGATGTGAGCATTCAGGAGTTTCTAGATGAGTAGCCTGTTAATTAGTTTATTTTAACATATTTTACACCAATGTAGAAATAAATAATTTAAATTCAGTCGTCGGAAAAAGTTGATTTGCTTTATGTCAAAAGTCTGATTGCCGCAATGCCGTTAACTTTTTTTTTTTTTTATCAGTCCTCCACTTTGTATCAAATCAGAGTTGAATCAAAAATGAAATTTAATGGATAGCAGGGAATGTTTACAATTATCTATAAGTTTCTTGCATACTCGTCTGTTAAGTCTTTAAAAAGAAGTTTAATAGACCTCCTATTTTCACTCTTCTGTTTTCACTTACGCCAGGTGATTGATCTTTTCACAACTGTGGAGGGAAATAGGGGTCGTGTTTGACTGACAGCTTCCAGAAGGATCTAAGGGATTTAAGTAGATTCCCCAGTAAGGGTCAGTCAATTTCCCAATGTAACATTTTACTAGCCCCATGCAATTGTAATTTGTTTAAGATGTTTTTCAAATTCAATAATCTTAAAATAAATGTCTGATGTCAAAATGAAAAATGAGTGTGTGTTTTCTGATTGCAAAATCACACAGGTTGCAAGTGGTTGCAATTTTGGCACGGCTATGAAAATACAATTTTTCATCCAAAACGGCCAAATGCAAGCAATGTGTTAATGCTTGACACAGGGAGGTTAGATTTACAAAGTGGAGAAAGTGCAGTAGCTTGTTCCAAATATGCAAATATTAGTGCAACCATAAACACCTAAAAATAACAACAATAAACTGTAATGGATGTAAATCTTTAAGAGCTAATCTAATGTCAGAAAGTGAGTGTCATGATCCGTGTTTTTCTGTGTTTATTTTCGAGTTCTCTGTGTTTTTCTGTGTGTTTAGTTCAAGTTCTGTGTCTCTGTGCTCTCCGTGTTGTCCTGTCTCCCCTCGATTGATCCCAGGTGTGTCTCGTTCCCTTGATTGCTTCCCTGTGTATTTAGTCCCACCTGTGTCCTGTGTTCCTCGTCGGGTCCTTGTCTAAGTTCGTCTAAGTTTGTCTAAGTTTGTTATTGTTTCGTCGTCCTCTCGTGAGGCCAGTTGCTACCGGCGTTGGGCCCTGGTTTCCGCCTAGTCGTGCTGCCTGGTCGAGGACTATTTGTCTATGTTCACCAGTTTGCCGTTTTGTCTCCACTCGTTTGCCGTGCGCTACCTGCTTAGGCCTCTGTGTTCCTGCCCTGCAGTGCTGCCACGGTTGTGGACTGTTATTATTATTATTCATCATTAAATCCTCATCATTCACCTTACCTGGGTCTCCAGCGTCTGCCTCACCACCTCACCACACCACATCCTGACAGTGAGGGTGGAGCAATATATTTAAATATCTGGTTTTAACTCAATGTAAAACACCAATCTTTCTAAGAAAAAAAGGAAAGGTTACAGTGTAGATTCAGTGAGTGAAATCAGTATTCACCATTAAAAAAAATCCATCTTATTCTCATTTTCTGGTGTTCGCTTCTTATGGTCCTATCACAAACATCCTACCTGATAGGTATCAGATTCTAAAGTGCATTTCTGCAGAATGTGTACACTTTCCTTTTGTTGTCAATGTGTTCCTAGATCTGTTTGCTTGTTGCAAAATTACAGTAAATTCATGTTTATCAGTTGATAGACTTGATTAGTGCTTTAAAGGAAAGGAGAGTTTTACAAAACAGATACACAACTTTCTCACTTACCACAAGATCCAGTTTAGGCACTGATGAAAATTACTCTTTGGAAATAAATTCCAGTCCTTGTCTAGTTGAAGCTTTAGAAATCATCATGCTATTGGTAAGTCGTGATTACCAATAGCATGTGCATATGTCTACAAAAATCTCAGTAAGTCTTAGAAAGAGAACATTCTGCTGATAGTCAAACATGGAGTTGGTAGTGTGATGGTCTGGGGATGGTTTGCTAATTGGGCAAGTTAGGTATAAACTGATCAAACTAACTGAATCAGAATCATGACATTTGATTTACTGGTCGGAAGATTCCTGTGTTCATTTGGGGACAGCCACCCTGTAATAGTTTTTGAAGTAAATGTTAGCTCTTGTGACAGAACATGGATATGAATTTGATTCTGGTCTTTCACGCGTGTCGATGCAGCCGCCGACGTTATGCAGCACAAGTCTGGGCCTCATGTTCCCACAGTCTTCTCCAGTTAAAAACTTTAAGGAGGAAATCATCTCCACTTGAGCCAATACTTTCCCATTTCCCTACTCGGTTGGCTGCCTTTTGCTTTTGATCATTCTACAGTTTATCTTCTCCCACCGCTTTTCTTTGAATAATCACCCCTAATGTGTGTTTGCTATTATCAGATTATTATCCCGTTGAGTGCATGTGTGCGATGCTTGGACTGAACATGATGTTCTTGCTTGCAGGCATGACTGGGATCTTGTCTTTGGCCCACACTTGAATGGAGCATTTGTTTGCAGCACGTTATTAGGGAGATTTTTGGGAATAATTGCTAAGACATGCTTTTTTTTTTTTTTAAACTTATATTCTTGTCTCCAAACTATAACAAAAAAATGTTTTCTGGGGTTTGGTTTAGGTCCTTATTTCCTTAACTATTGGGGTCTTTTAATCAATATCCTACAATTCTCACAAAATAATTGTTTATAAGTTCAAAGTCAATAAATGTTCCAGGATGATACATTCAACCAACACTCTCAAACTTCCATATCAAAAACAAAAACGTGGTCATTTAGCTGTTTAAACTCCAGAGACCACCTCAAAACTGCAGGTAAACCTCAGGATTAGAGTTAGCACACCTGACGGGAGAAGTATTTTATCCTTTTTGACAACTCTTTAACACAATTTTAGTATTACAAGATGTTAGGGGCTGCTGTTAAAAAAGAGCAGTCCCTCCAACTTGTGTCATTTGCAACAGTGAATGGGAAATAAAAACATCTGCAAACAGTGAGCTCTGTCTGACTGAGCTGATTATAATGGCTACAGAGAGGGTGCTGACATTCTGCTGCACTTACTCATTGTCATCTCATGAACAAAGACAAGGTTTAGCACAGTTTCTCAAATTCCCCCAAAATTCCTGTTTTCTGTCTTGTTAATCATCATGGTCCTCCTCTTCCTCTTGGCATGCCACCTGCCTGAGAGCTTCATTGATTTGCATCCATCCTCACTCCACCAACGCTGCTTTTCCTTCTGGAATGGATTTTCCAAAGTTTGCAAAATGTCACTCACTTGAAGCCAATATTGGTAATCAATGACATTTGCTACACCACTGCTTAACTTTTACCTTCTGTGCTCACCACAGGACTCCATTAGTCCAGCGCAGGAGGAAGCATTTTACACACAGGGAAACTAGATGAGATAATAGGTGTCTAAATAGGTTAAAATTAACAGCCTATAAAACAAATCGTTTCCAGCCTCTTCTGTCTAGAAATGCATGAAGTTCCTGAAGGGATTCAAACTTAAGGTGTAAACAATTTTAAATCAATTGCAAGCATGACTGCTATGTCTGTGATGAAGTACACCTTCAGTTTTGAGTTGTGGTCTGTTCATCACAATAAGAATGCGCTCTCTGGACAGTACGACATTCTGTCATTTTCCATTGCGTTTTCTCGACATCTGCAAACAATCAGACTGGTTTTCTAATGATCAGAAAACCAGTTTACCAGAGGCAAAAACTTCATCTTTCTTGACCTCTCAACTATGTTTCCCC
The DNA here is from genome assembly GCA_903066815.1 of Brachyrhaphis roseni. Lineage (NCBI taxonomy): Eukaryota > Metazoa > Chordata > Actinopteri > Cyprinodontiformes > Poeciliidae > Brachyrhaphis > Brachyrhaphis roseni. The sequence goes on from CAEFZY010030734.1 coordinate 7,639, forward strand.
TGTTCAATACCGCCACATTTTGGACAAGTTCATCTTTGCACTTGTACCAAAGTCTCACATCGCTTATGAGGATGCATGTCATTACTTCTGCTAAGCTGAAGCTACAAATTTAAAACAACCAAAAATGGCTACTTAGTCTCACATTGCACCCGTTTATCAGCATGGGTAAAGTAGAAGCCAGATATTCATTGTATGGAAAGATGTAGAACCATGCACTGGTTCCCTCAATATCTGACATTTAACCAGACCAAACCTTTCCTGCTAGGCCAGTCATGGTTACCAAAATTACATTTAAACATGCTAACTACTTGAATATTAGAGAGGGACTTTCTTTTAAAGAAATGCCTTTATTACTTCACAATGGTACTGCAAAAACACAACAACCCACAATGCAGTTTAATAAAGGACCAAACAAAATAAAAACACATTTAACAAAACTCAAAACACAATGATTTACAGATTACTGTAATACAAAATATATCTGACTGAATAAAAATTTCTCAAATAGCTCAAATAGTGAAATGATTTGCTTTGGCCATCTGCTTTTTCTTTGGTCTTGACTTAATTTGCCTTTGGCGTATCAGAACCACTGCTTGGCTTGCAAAGCTACAAATCAGCAAGAGGGAGTTAAGTCAAAGTTCTGCCAAAATCATTTGTTCCAGAGGTGATTTCTCATAAAACAGACAAGAAAAGGATGTGGAGTCTTCTTGTTTTGACAGAATTGCAATTCTTTATTTCAGAAAGTAAATGAACTGCTTTTACGTAGCAGCTTTCCAGGCTTAGTGATCACTCAAAGCAAATGTCAAACCATACGCATTGATTTACACACATTCATACCACATAGGTTGCTGGAGAACTCTTGAAAATGCTGACTGGGGGAAACTGGGATTCCAACAAGTTTCTTTATTTGACCAACTCTCGTCAAATAAGAGCCACTCCAGTCCTGGGTTGATTTAAGTCAGCAGGTTAGTGTGACTGGTTTGTACACAGGGTTAGATTTCCAACCCAGAAGGTGTAATAAAGTCACTGATTCAAACAGTTGAATGAAAATAAGAGTAACCCATAATCTGCATTATTAAACAAGCATTTGTTGAGGTTGAATTTTTTTGGTTCATATTTTTCTGCTTAATTCTGATTTTAAAATGGAGCAGATAGAGGAAAATAAAAACAATAACCACCAGTTCCTGATTAACACGTTTCTCCCACAAGAACAATTAATTCAACCCCCAGCCCAGGTTACTCAGAATTGCTGACATATGATCTAAAGGCCTGAGGAAGAGAGAGAGCAACAAGCAAAAGATGAGTTTGCATCATCGCAACACTTGTACTGCGAATGTTTGAGAGAGTGAAGGCTTTTAAAATGAAATTTCCCCAGAGAAAATAAGTGGTATTGTTTTGTATCACATTAAAAAGGAAAGTGTCCTTCCTTTGTCTTGCATGCACCCGTGGATATCTGAGGATGGCAGAGATAGGAAGCAGAGGAAGAAAAAAATCTGAAATGCTCTCAGAGGAATACAATTTGTATCTGATTTGGTATTAGATCAGAGGCTTTAATTAATTCCTAGAAGCCTCTTCCTTGACAACAGTGCATTCTCGAGAAAAGGTCTCACCATCACTGTGCGGAAAATGCACTCAGGCATGGATCAGTTACTTCAGCATGCAGCATTCACTGGAAGAACTGTGGTACCATTATCTGTGACGACACAATTCCTAGATTTTCAGCTTTGTGATCTCATAACAAGAAGCAAGTTTATGTTTTAATCAGTAAAATTGACTAGTTGTTGGGGGAAAAATTAGAAGCACTCTTGGCGTCATTTACTTGATTAGCAAGGTGCGAAAATCTTCAGATGTTTTACAGGCCTCTATGTGAGTGATGAAGGATTCTTGATCTTAAATATTTAAATGATAAGAAAAATGGGAGCCAAATAGGTTGATTGCAAAGACAGAACACAGGTCAATTCATTTGCCATTGTAAATTGGAAATGAATGCCGGATGTGTTCAGGTTCATCCCACCTGAACACATCCGAGTTCAGGTCGGATGTGGCCGACCCGAACTTAGAGAGCTCAGCATGGTGCCAAATTAAAATGTATATATATATATAGTTTGTCTCTTTGAAAAAAGTAGAACTGTAAAGATGGTTATGTGTATGAAACTATCTAATCTCCATAAAATAAGGCAAATCAAGGTAATTTTTATAGCACATTTCAGAAAGGCAAGTCAAAGTGCTTTGCATGATGAAAACGTCAAACAACAACAGCAATTCCAGTTACATTCCAGCAGGCATGAAACAGGAAAGTAATAAAAAAGTTAGAAAGCAGGCTAAAATTATTGATTTTCTAACAATACTGATCAAAGGCAACTCTAAACAAAAATGTAAGGTAAGGTAATTTTATTTATATAGCACATTTTCAGCAGCAAAAAGACTAATCTTCTAAAATACTATTTACAAGAAGTGAGAAGGTAAGAATAAAATAGACAATTTTGTACATGCTTTGCTCATTTTAGAGAAAATTGAGGAAAATAAAGACAATGTTTTCTTCTATGTCAGTTTTTCTTTGCCTACACTGAGAGAATAGTTGATCCCATTTCTGGCCTGTTCCTGGAGAATCAACTGATTCTTTTTTATTTCAAAGTATTTAATGGGTTTTGTGGTTTACCCTTCCCACAACAGGAACATAAATTATATTGTTAAATATGTGAGATGTTCCCATCCTTCCCATCATCTTCATTTCATATGCACAATTTCCCCCATTTTCACACGCAGATGCTGAGTTTATGTTGCATCACCGTAGTGTTGACAGAGAATTTTTAACATTTTTTTTCAAATCTCACAAATGAAACCGGATATTCCCTTTGGCTGTAATGCAAACTCATACACATAACAGATGATGCAGACACATAGGAAATGCAAAGTCTTTACACTCCATTCTGCTGTAGCCGATTCGAACAGCCAAGAGATGCAAACTAAATGCCATATATTTATTATTTCATAATACTTTTCTTTTTGTTAAACCTTATTGATGAAATCCGTGTGATGTGGAGCTAAAAAAACACAAACAAAAAAACTAAAAGGACTTCTTAGAACTTTGTAAATATATGGGTATTACTTCAAATTAATGCAGATTTTTTTAGTAAAAGGAAAGTGATAAGTATCTCATTGTCTCATCGTTCTTTGTCCGTAACGTTTTGCAATGTAAGGAAGTTCTTCCACTTAATCACATGAGAGAAACGTAAACAGTTTAGTAGAAAAAATGCCTTGAGTATAAAAGTGGGGATTAATTTAAAAAAATAATGTGATAGCAACCTCCTTAAAAACATAAACTGTTTGAGCGCAGGTATTTCTGTTAAGAAAAAAGTACAGTAACATATATGTTTGACCATTTTATGTTTATTTAAGCTTATGAACCTGAAATGAAAATTGTGACGTGGCTTTTGCGTAACTCAGGATGTTATTGTTTGTTAATGTTATGATGACTGATAGTACTTCTTTAGAAGCGTAATTTGAATAGAGCAAATGCTTCCATGGTCGTACCAGTGAGCTGCAGCGAGGCCCACATTCATTCAAGTATCCATTTCATCTCCATGGTGGTCCAATGTGATCCTTCTGCCTTCAGGAGACGTATCTCTCAAAGCAACTTGTTTCACATAAAACTTGTGGTTATTTGTTGCTCGTTCTCTTAAAATGAAGAGTCACACTCTGAACAAACTAATGTGAGAAACTCGGACCATTTTGGAAGAAAAAACAATGTCCCCGAAAGCTCTCCTGAAGGGAGTAGATCTCAGCATGTTTAATAAAGCGTTTTATGATCTGTTTGGGAAAATGGAAATTGCTCTTGTCATCAAGTGATATGTGAGAAGCATAATTGAAAAATATCGCACACCAAGGACTTTAAGAAAACGCTAATCTCTTAAAGTAGGTTTCAAGAAATGGAGTAAAAGGTTGCACAGTTTGACTTCATTATTTTATGGGTCTTTCTCCAAATAAGCACTCATTTAAACTTTATAAAATACGGAGAGTTATGGGAGAAAAGGGAATGTGAATTAAAAGACAGTAGATAATTTAACAAATGCCAGTTTTTTCTGCTGGGGAATTTTATTTTATTTTTTTTTTAAATGTTAGTATTACCAATGGCTTTTTCATCTCTAGAGAATATTATTCTTATCTCCATTTCCCATTTCACCTTATGTTCCATATTCCTCATTATCACATTGGCTTCCACTGACCTCATCATCCACAGCGGTACATTTTCCTATCACTTTTTTAAAATACTCTGTGCTCTGTGTCCTGGCTTCACCTTTAGTGGACAATGAGTGCATGTATTGGGATTGTTCATCTTCAGCACCTGGATTCATTGTTATGTTAAATCCACAGTATATTGAAGTTAAGCTACCTAATCTTTTCCGGTTTGTGACTATTTGAACCTACTAACTCTGGTCATTATTTATGTTCCAATTAGTTTTTTAAATCATCAATTACCATTTAAAATACTTTTTAAGAACATTTAGTCCAAATATTAGTGATATCTGTGAACCTGTTGTCAGGCCTAAAAGGTCATAGTTTATTTGATCTTTTTATTACTCTCTGGTACTCCGTGTTCCTAACCATAGTGATGAAACAATAAATTTAATCTGTGGCACAAAACTCTGGAATTATCTGAGCAGATTTCTTTATCACAATACGATTCAAAAGTTCTTATCTCTGCAAGATACCTACGGTATTTTAATGGGCTCATGATTGGTCATTTTACATATTTTTGTAAGGTGTGACACTGTCTTCTTCTACTTTTTATTTAATGGTGGTTAGCAAATGTCTTTATACAACATTATCACCTGGTACCACAAGTTGGTATAGAGTGTAGACCAAGTCTTACCAGGAAAAACAAAACAAAAAAAAAGTCCTATCATACATTTACACAGTCTTAGAAATTGAATATAATGTGGAAGCTTTTACTTCTTGAGTCTTTCTGAAATGAAATTACTTTTAAATGCGACTGGATAACATATGAAACACAAGTCATTCTCCACTGCAATAATCCTGGAAAGGCATTTTTTAAAAATGTTTTTTATTAGTTGTCTGATGAGGAAGAATTTGACAACTCTTTTAATGTGTCATTTTTCTATTCATAAACTTATTTTGCATTATTCTGATCCATTAATTACGCCTTTCCTTTGGTGATTTGTATCTCCTCTATAAAACTGCAAGAGTGTCTTATGTGAGAAGAATAAGCACCTGGTTATGAACAAATACCTTATTGAGCAGTATTAATGCTGTAATGTAGCTCAGACTTAACATCTTCATTCCCCCACTTAAAATCTGTGCGTGTTAATAGATGTTTAACTCTGGAGACAGAGATGCCATCTACCGCGATGGAGCTGGTAAGGTTTAATCAAACTCTAAAAGTTCAATTTGATATTCTTGTTTAATTTTCTCACTCAATCATTGGTAAAGAAGTAAATTCTCCAGCATGTCTAGCTTAAAGTTTTCCTTTAAGCTTTAAAGGAAAGCTTAAAGCTTTAAAGCCACATGTGTCACATGTGGGTGTGACACATTTATGTAATGTATAATTCAAATTCAAACTTTTAAGAAAAAAAAGAGTCAAGCAAGTGGTTTGGTTTGCATTTATGTTCAGCCCCCTTTAATATAATGCCTAAAAAAATCAGGTCCAATAATTTCTTTCATGTTTCATGTTTTCTTTTTTTATTGACTTGTGTCTAACTGGGTCTTAGCAATATAAAGTCTAACATATTCTCAAGTGACTCTGGCCTTCTACAACTGCTCATAATTCAGAACTTTTTATAAGAAGAAAAAAAACCCACAAAATCAAAACCTAATGTCCCAACCTTCTTCTTCTCTCCTGATGATATTTAATTTATTTTCCTTATTTCCAATTCTATAGTAGAGTAGAAATATAACAGCAAGAAAATTGTGTATCAGATAGATATTGACCTTACTGACCTGTTCTTTCACTTCATTCAAAAGCTACAAAGCCAACGCACACACATGCACACACATTTATTAGTCATAAATGTCTCCCTACAACAATTTGTGGGAGTGCACAAGACAGAGAGAGTGGGAGTCTCAAGAAAAGTCATGACATACAACTTACCTCGTAAATTTACGCTGTTTCCCGGCATAAATTTATGCCGGGTTCTTTCCTGTGAGACCAGAACAGAGAAAAACGTAAGACGAAAATGATGACACAGGGGCTTTTAGTAAAGAGGTGCAATGACATGCAGGAATTTTAGGGAGTAACAACAGTCACTGTTATCCTGAGTTACTGCAAAGAAAAGCGTGCTCTTAACCCAAAGGCATCATTATTTTTTTTTTGTTTTTCAATGTTTCGCTTCCTAAAATGAACTCATTCAAAAACAGTGAAATTCTGCTATTTTGCTCATTTTTTCAAACTGAAAAGATGTAAACATTATTTGTGTAATGCTTACATTACTAATGTACACTGACGATAATTAAGACAGCCTTTCTTACATAGTTTCCTTCCAGCGAATGAGTTGGGGTGTTTTCTTTAATGTGTGTTTTCTTTCAGATGCTAACTCAGTCCCATACATGAGGGGACCGAGTTAGCATTTCTTGTGAAATAATAGGCAGAGTTTAAGCTCTGAGTGTCAGAAATCTGCCTTGAATTGCTTCTCCAAACTGAACTCAAGCATGCTATCTACAGTAGATAACAAGCTGCTGGTAAAATGTCCACTGTTTATGCTGCGGCCCTTCAATAAAACCCTGGATTAAGAGGAAGATAATGGATGCATAGAATGAGATCCCCAAGATGGGACAAGATGTAAGATGTAACCTGTCTAAAAGGGACAGCTTACACTGTCCCTTTTAGACCAAGGACAGTGTAAGCTGCTGATTTTTTTCTACCAGCCCATACGAAGACCATGAAGAGACAAATTTTCCTTGTTTTCTCAGCTGATTGATTCAGAATGTGAATTTAAACGATTTCTATTTTTTTTCTAATTAACAAAATTAATCTAAAGAAAAAAAACGAAGGAAAGTTTTCACTTTAGTTGACAAAACACTATACAGTGTCAAACTTCACATTTATCACCTTAAAATGCATCTTTCTAAAAATTGTTCACATCGCCATAAAACTCATTGAAACAAGAATCAACAGAAATAAAAGTTGCACAGACAAAACACTTGGCGATAACATCTTTTTATATTTCAGCAAAGCCTTTTTTAAACTCCATTTGAATTATTTATCTTCTCATAACAGCTGCTGTTTACCTGACTTCCTGAAGTGTTTGTGTTCTTCCATCTATTATTAATGAGGCTTTTCATGGGGTTTGTACTTGTGGGGAATCCACGGTTAAGTTTTTTAATAACCTAAATGTAATCTCTAATACTTAAATTATTTACAATTAATTCAGAGAATAGAAGACAAACTGAAAATGTTTATGTTAAGTGCACTAATTTCTTGAAGAAATTCCCCTTGCATGTTATTATGCCTTTTTGGAGGTGGGTGAATCTAACAAATTGCCAACTGAATGCACAAGCTCAAGCTCAATCTGTTGTCATTTGCAGGATATCAAACACTGGTGTTCTGCATTTCTGTCTGATAATAACTTGAACATCGTGACCAGCCTGAAGGCAAAAGAGCTGCCAGCCGGGGTCATTGACGTCTTTGTTTTATTAGTTAATGTCAAACAGAAATCTGTCAGCGTCAAAATGGGCAAAGCGTATTTTTTTTCTTAATTTTATTTTGTCAATGCAGACCTACTTTTCTATGACATCATAGTTTTTGTGGACCATGCGGACAAGTAGCAAAACGGATGAGTCATATTGATGGCTGAAGTTTGCAGTGTGAGTTGGATTTTTAAACTCAAGACAAATAGAGATCACTGGGGAAGACTTGAACAGTGCTTTCTCTAGTTCAGGGGATCCATTCAATTATTCACCCATTTATACACATATTGACACTCTGATGGTGGTAAGCTAATACCCTGTGGCCAGAGCTAATGTTACACTTAGCCATTATACTTTTTGAATGACTGCTCCTGCTGCGTGGGGGAAGGGTATCAGGAGTACATACACGAGTGTGATTGACACTGCTAAGACATTCCCTCTGGCTTTGATTGGTTGTTTCTGACCAGGAGTGGTGTATTTCTGCAAGTGACAGTCAAGCTAAAGGAGCTTAATCTTTTCCATAAATTTTCTGTCTCATATTCAACTGCCAGGACATCTTGACTGTCTTATGTAAAACTGCATTTTCGTTAAAGTTATTTATTGAAATTTTAACTAAAACTAGAAGATTCTGGTGTTAATGAAAAAAAAAGAAGTTTTTTTTTGTAAAACATATGGAAAAATCTGGTTTCAGCTGGCCTTGCAGCTAAAAATCCTGGGTTTGAATTCTAGTCTGTTCTGCATTAGTGGTTTCATTACGTGTACGCCAACAGTTATGTTAAGTGAATACTCTAAATTGTCTTTAAGTATGAGTGTGTGTTCGCATGGCTGTTTGTCCTCTGTGTCCCTGACAACATGTCCAGGCCCCAGGCCCCTCCCCTGCAATCCTAAATAAGCAGGTTTAAACAATGGTTGAATGATTTGAACTAGTTATTAATTGTAATTCAGGAGCTATCACTGTTTATTTTCCTCTGAGGGTATTTTTGCCTTTTCTCATCGTCAGTGACATTTATTCGCTTTGGTCATTAACTGAATTTGATTTTGTTTTTTTAAGTTGAGATCTCTCTTTCCTGCCAAAATGACATTATCTAAGAGATTCAATTAAAGTGACAGGCAGGGTGAAGCATAGAACCAATAATTTTGTTTGACAGGATGACAAAGAACTGCAGGTGGATCCCACAAACCAACAGACAGAGACTCATGTTGCTATTCATCAGCGCAGCATGCTTGGAGCTTGAGTGTGTGCACAGCTCAGTGGATGCGGGTGGATGATGAATGGGTAAATACATCTCCTGAATAGGTAAGATAGAATCCAATCTTTACTTGTCATTATTCAAACAAATTCTTCCTTCACTTAAAAAGCGGTGCATCCCTTTCTCATCTCCCCTTTCATGTCAGTCTTCATAAGCAGACACCGTGTTTTGTTGGAGGTGTTGGAGGTCACTGATGTTTGCAGTCAGTCTTGTTTTGGGAAATTAACCCGGTGACAGGAATGTCTTCGGAGGAGAACCATCAGGAAGAGGAGATCTTCGCAACCCAGATGGAAACCTCTGCAAACAAGGATGATGACGCAGGAGGGAACGACAGGACTCCGACCTTGCAGAGCAAAGCTTAAATAAAGCACTTGCCAGAGCCTCCCCAGAGGGATTAATATAAGCAAATTTGTTCTCCCTTATAGATCCCTGTTTCTTTTCAATGGTTATTGTATCTGGACTCTAGAACGTGGAAAAGTGTTCAGGGTGATGTTTTAAGATGCATACTTTACCTAAATAATTAGAATTTTGGAGCACAGCTCTACTTTTCTTCAGACAATTTAAATAGTGTGTAGTGTGCCTCGTCATCATGCAGACATGGCAGAAAGCGCAAAGCCTGAAGAAGGTTTTTGGCAATTGTCTTCAATAATACCTTCTTTGGAGCAAAGACCCTCACCTTTGGAGACATATGCTGTGGTTTCTTGAAACTACATTTAAATTCATAGTAACATAATGACTTCTTAAAGGAGAACTGAAATCACATCTCAAAATATTGATTGCATGAATATCATTCAGTGAAACACTTCCACAAAACTCCAGGCAACCTTTTCTCTGACTTAAAACTTGTTTTTAATGTTTTTATCAATAAATGCTAAATTAGGGTAATTTTAGAGAGTGAAGTTACTGTCTGCTACCATTCTCAGATCATGATGTGCACAATGTCTGGAATCCAGTGAAAACTCTTCAGATTTGGATTCTGATGGGACCTTAATAGCTGAAAATACCTTACGTTTAGTCTCATTGTCAGTGGTGACATCATCCTCTCCATTGCCTCTCTTTTTATACGTTTGGTTACTAAGTCCAGATGTATGTGATAATTCACAAAATCAAAATCAGTTGCAATGTCATTTCTTCAAGCTTAGGCCTTGTAAAAAGCATATTCAGATAAAATCCTAAGCCAGATGGTAAGATATCATGGTAAAATAAATTTGTCCAATTACAGAATGAATACCACACTGCTGAAGCACAAGAGGAAGTAAAACATAATTCAAATTGGTTAAATGTAAATCAGCCATTTCTAAAATGGTAAAATATTTGACATTGTTACTTGGAATACAGGAAAAAGTTATAAATTAAAGTAAAATGTTCAATCTAATTTTCACGCTCATTGCAAATCTAGATGTAAAACTTCTTCTGTTATACCTAAATATGGATCAACAACCAATATGAATAATTGGTGGTGAAAGAAACAAGCATAGAGTTGTTTTCCAGGGGTAGAGGAAAGCTGTAAGTGATTACCAAATAAAACAGGAATACCTGTTTTATTTGGTAACACTAACAGAGAAACTCTTGCACACTGATGGAGGGACCTGGTTCTCTTTAGTGTTATAGTCGTCTGGTTCCTGAGTAGCAATGTAAATGTGGCATTTTGTCCAAGTTTCGGGATTAGTGTTGAAGGATAAAGATTACGTACCCCAACAACCTAAATTTATGTTCTTGCCAGACCACACACTCCGTCTCCTGTGGCTTTTACTTCGCATGAGCTATTTGTCAAGTTACCATGCAAGTGTGTTTCTTTTTTATCTGAGATTCATGAGCTGTTTGAGAAAATGCACCTGCAGAAACTTGTGAGGCCAGGCCATCTGTCTCATTTTGCTACTTTTAATGTCTTCATTAATATCACTGTATTTATTAACCATTTAAAGGTTTTTCTCTTCCGTGAACAATCAGAACCTACAGTAACAGGCCTTCTTCTGAGCCTTGTTTTCAGTGACAGGGAGATCAATTATGCACTAGATCTTGTATTTATTAAAATGAATAACCACAGACGTTTAACCCAGGTGAAAAATGTACATTTATCTTTAATCTCTGAATTAAACCCAAGAAAAGAAAATCTCCAATAAAGGTCAGATATGTGGAGAATACTGCAAATATTCATTCTGAGTAGTCATGAATGGTGACTCTAGAAGAGTAAGTAATTATTATTCATAATGGCCTCCACAATATACAACATTTGGAATATGAGTAATCTAACCCTGGTTTAAAATTTTTTGCTTACTTGTCTGATGTGTTCCTTGTTTTTATGATTCGGTTTGATAACAATTGTTCAGACCTCTGAACTCTTCACAGAACAACTGCATTAAAACAAAAATGTGATTAAACATGGATGGACTCTATGTCCTGGTTGCGTGACCTCTAAGGCGATTGGTTGGTTCTATCATTTTCACTGCTGGTGGACTGCTAGACAAAAATCCCAATAAAATGCATTAAGGTTCTGGATGTAATGTGATGAAATGTGAAAAAGTTCAGGCCATACAGGGGGGAAAAAAATCAAAATGGATTGCTGCAATTTATTCATTTTTCTCAGATGTATGGTGGGGGAAGGGAACAAACCATTTGGCACAATTCTTATTGAACCAAGCTATGAAATCCAGCAACATTTTCATTTTGGATGTTCTGACCATGTTGAACTTTGTTGTTGTTTGACATCTGCTATTTTTTTCTCCCCGCCCTTTTGATTAAGGCCTAATTAGCTGTTGTCTTCTCAAGCAGGGGTCAGAACCCCAAAATTTCTGGTTTTGGTTATAGATTTGTTATAAACTTTTTTCTTTTTTCATTGTTTTCCTTTGACTAAAGCTTTTCTCCATAGCTTGACGTCCCTCAAAAACAAACTCTTTTGATGAAAAACCAGCATCTCTGCCTGCGGTGCAAAAGGAGTTGTGAACATCATGTCTTTGACAGACAAATCATGATAAGAGTGTATCTTGTAAAAGTCATATGAAAGAGAAAGACGAAGTTGTGAGCTGTTCTTTTAGAACAGCACACGCGGTCACTGACTGTGTCATTTTGATTTTGGACTGCTGATATTAAATTATTACGTAGACAGAAATGCAAACTCCAAATTAACTTTATGTCCTTGTCTGCTTTTTATTATTTCTGGTTTCGGAGACACCCTGACTGCGCCTAACAGGCCAAAACTTTATTTGGTAAAAAGATTTGTGGTATTACTTAAGGTTGCTCTGTGCAAACAGACATAATATTATCAGTAAATATAATCAATGCACTTTGAGCATTGGGTACCCACACAGAATCAGTTCAGCATGTTAGACGGTCTGTGGCAAAACGTTAAAATGAAACACATTAGGCTTTATGTATCTAAAAATAAAAAACTTTCATATTTGTTGTAATGAGCACAATGCAAGATCTGGACTTTGTCAAAGGGACCCCTTAAAACCAGTAAACTCAATATTACATCAAAAGTACAAACTCTCAACATAATTTTTTCAATATTATTTTTAAAGAGGTTCTGCCATATTTTATTAAGTAAAGATTAAGTGAAGATTTTTTAGATGTTCCGTCTTTCACGTTTTAAATGTTCTTTGTTAATTCAGCAAATATGTCGAATATGTTGATGTTGGAGGTTAGACGCCAAACCAAACAACATCACTTGGAGGTGTAAATATGTTTCTGTTTCACACCAGTTTTGCACAACGCTGCATTTACCGTGGGTCTGTCAACTTCATCATTTTCTCACAAGTTGATCACAGGCTTCATACAGACAGTACAAAAACATCATCTCTCTATAGTCAACATGGCTCAATGAAATTAATACTGAACACAAAAATGAAAACATAAGTTTTGTATTATATTTGATGCATGTAAACTGTACACTCAGAGTGATCAGGCTTGCTTTGGACACAGGCCATGCATAAAATCTGAAGACCCCTAAATGGTTTATGGCATTCATTCAAAGAAATGTTGACTTCTCCATGTGGTGGGTTGATTTAAAATGTAAAAAAATAAATCTAATCTTTCAGTGATTCACCGTCAGAAATATTGCTTCCTCCTCTAATGCCTTAATTTGTTTTTACATACTTAACCTTGTTGTGAACTAAATACTTTTTATGCAAACTCTTCACCAATGGGAGATGGTAGATTGCACCAACGAGCAAACATCTGCAAAGAGACTGAGTCAGTTTTGAGCTTTCCATTTAGTAACAAACATTTTTTTTTATCAGTTACAAAAACTCCAATAAAGAAAAATAGCTGGTATTTTTTTGTGTGTTAATCATTCAATCATTCTGTGAATGTAGAAGTATTTTTTTCTTACCACTGAAACATCACTAATGCTTTATTTCAAATTTAAGTTGGATGAAATGTGAAATGTGTCAGCATAAAAATAGATAATTTGATTCATAATTATTTGTTTCTAATATTCTTAACTTTATTTTTCCTGTAATATCTTTGGAACATGAAAATTGATGCTGAGAAGACCTGAATCTTAAAACTGTGAAACAAATGATTCACGGTTGTTTTTTTACCCCCCCATTGTTTAAGCAAACCTGATTTTAAAATATGCTTTTCTGATGCACAAAAAAGGCTTTTTTTACTTCTATAGAAATGGAATCACCATTATCAAGTAATGATGGTACATATGAAACATTATAGCATGTTTATGTAATATTATAAACAACAATTATAAACAAATTTGTTTAAGTAGAAGGCAGACTTCTACCTCACTCACTAAAATCTGTGGATTTTGATTTAAAATCTTTGATCATTTGTGATCATTTACCAAAGTGATAAATTACATCACACTAGACTTTCTTCTACTCCTTCCTCCTGAGCTTCATGCTTGGCTGTCTTGTTCTCGGTTTCTGTCTTTTATTTTTTTCACTTTGGACATTTAAGCTAATATAAATAACATGAGCTACAACCCTAACCACAATAGCATGAAGAGAGCTGGAAAAAAATCTTTGCAACATATACATTTTTTTATTTGCATTTGCAGATAGATGAATCAATCTGATAACTGACTTTATTCAAAAGCAAGAAAAAAACTGTAATATTTTTATCACTAAGATAATTTGCTCCAGACAGAGAAGTAGAAAAATAGTAAGTGTATGACTATAGCAAAATTAAATGCTTGTTCCATTTTCCATTGTTGTATTTTTTATTTTTTAGAAAGTCTAATTTGGAGCTGGAGGCCAGCCAGTCCTCTCAAACTTGTGGTGGCTTTACTCTAAAGTTGTCTTTATATGAAAGCTGATATGTAAAAAAAAAAAAACTGGTTCCTTGACTGTATGAGTGGGTATGTAACACAATAAAATATCAGCCAAATCACACAGCCACTACTATAATTGTGTTTTTTAACCCTCCTGTTATGTTGCGGATCAAATTCACCCATTTTAAAGTTATTATTTTTTTTTAATAGTTGGAAGTATTTTTTTGCATGAAACTTTTTCTATTTGTCTTAATAGGTGCACTCTACATATAAATTGAAAAT